>JASDQU010358856.1:0-11309 GCA_032191745.1 Picea mariana | reverse complement strand
ACATTGTATAAAAAAAGTTATAGCAAAAATTCCACGGTTTCACAGATGTAGCAGCGAAACCCCAAGACCTTGAGTTCTGATACCATATGTTAAGAACCAAACATCAATATCGCATATAAAAACCTCAGGAAAAGTACTCAACACCTTGAAAAAGAGATAATTTCAGATAATAAGCCTCTTCAAGGGGGAAACCTCCTTTTACCCCACTTAAATCTTTAAGTACAAGATGATTCAAAATGAAAATGTCTCCTTGGTATATATAGAAGACTAGGAGGTATAATTACAAATAATGGCCTAAAGCTGACATAATTAAAATAACATTACTAATCTAAATTACAACTAATGGCCTAAAGCCGACATAAATAAAATAGCATTACTAATCTAATATGCCCCAATTAAGGGGTAATGAGCCAATATTAGGGCTTAACACTGCTACATTGCATCGGATGGGAAGGGGGGTGATATCCCCCCTGCACGTGTGTTTGGGGCCAGCACTCCTGAGAATTGTTTTTGCCTCGATAAATGTGTCACCTTTTTCCTCATTTTTCATGTCGCCTTGATTTTCGTGTCCATTATTGGGTGGTTTTTCAACACATGGTTTTTTCCAATGGTTTTCTATTTCCGGTTAAGGAATTAGGGTATTTGACTAATCCAGGTCATTGGGTTAGGGTTTTGGATGTCGTTGGCTCCTGCATGTATATTGTATTATAAACAATGTATCAATATGAATGAATATAGAATATGTTGGTTTTCCCTATTTGGGTTTCTAGAGGAAAAATGTTTGTGTAAAGTGTGTATTTGCATTTGTATCTTTTCTGTTCTTTTATTGAAAATCTATTTGTAGTAAAATATTATACAAGGTTAAAATCTACATTTGGTATCAGAGCTTTGTTGGCTTAAGGGAGATGCCTTTGTGGTCAAGGGTTTGGCTCGAGACTTTTATAAGCCTTGTTACAATGGGATATCTGTGGTATTTATTTCTTAGGTGAAAAGAAATGGCGAGCAATTCGAAAATGGAGAGTGAGAAATTTAATGGGAAAAGTTTTGAGCTGTGGAAGCTAAAGATGAAGATATATTGGTGACATAGATAATTGGATCACGGTGGATCCAGGTATTGCACCTATAGGAACTTTAGAAGATGACTGGAAAACATTGGATCAGAAGGCGAAAAGCACAATTCGACCGTGTCTCTCAGATTCAGTATTACTGAATGTGTCAGAGGAATCTACAACCAAAGATTTATGGGATAAGTTGGGGAAGTTGTATCAATCTAAGTCCCTAGTAAATAAAATTTTCCTGAGAAAAAAGTTGTATAACTTGAGGATGAGAGATGTAGACTCGGTGGCAGAGCATTTGAACGCCTTCAATACTGTGGTAAGTCAGTTAGTATCTGTTGAGATTAAAATTTCATATGAATATAAGTGTATCCATTTATTGTGCTCTTTACTAGACTCGTGAGATAGTATGGTTGTGTCCATAGGTAGTAATACAACTGCCTTGAAGTTTGATGAAGTGGTCTCATCCTTGTTGTCAGAGGAGATGAGATGGAAGAACATTGAAGGATAGAGAACATGTGCATTATTTGCAAGAGGATGCTCCCATGAAAGAAATAGATCTAATTCCTGAAGTGGGAGATCTAAGTCTAAGGGTAGATATAAATCTCCCAGAAATTTTGTAAAGGTATGCTGGAGATGTGGAAAAGAAGGGCACTACAAGAAGCAATGTATATCCAAAATTGAGAAAAAGCAAGATCTGAAGAGGCTGCTTTTACAGAAGAAAAGACCTCCAAGGAAGAAGGACGGGATGCATACCTGTATTATTCAAGAACACATGCATATCATGAGGCATGGTTGGTTTAATTAGGTGCATCCTTTCACATGACTCCCCACAGGGAGTGGTTCTGTGAATATGAAAGTTATGATGGAGGTAATGTTTACATAGTTTCTATACATATCATGCATATCTATTTCTTAGAAGATAAGATGTTCAAGTGAAACAATACATATGGAAGAATAACAAGATAAGGATTTCTATTATGGTGACTATGAGTCAAGCAATACACATGAAAAGATGAAGTACATTGACAATCCTTGGTAACAATTCCTGTGGAATCTATTATATAAGTAACAACTGGCAGATAAGATGAAATTAGAATCAAACTTGAAGAGACCCAGAGGAAGTCAAAATAGAAAGAAGTCAACAATCAAGAGGAAATTAGAAAAAAACTTGTGACACTTTGCATAAGGCAATAAGGATGCAGACGGAAGAGTGGAATCTCTTAGATGGAGGGATCTGATTACATAATTCCAAAAGAAGAGCATGCATGAATCAAGGATTAGGAGGGAGATATTCCTAAATGATATGATCCATTAAGTATTATGAAGTATTTGTCCATGTTCCCATTGAAAATAGAAGCCATGATAAACAACACATGTTCATTTTGACTCTAGAAGAAGTCTTCTTCGAAAAGAATCCTTAAAGTATCCTTTGTTGTGCATCTACATCCATGATCCTATGATGAAAGGAAGAAGTTGGAATCTTCAGAGCATGGAATATATAGAAGACTCCATGGACCCAAGAGCTAAAGAGAAACATCAAGAAGAACATGAAGATTCCAAGAAAGAAAGAAAATCTAGAACAACCAGTTATTATATCGAGAATCACAAAGACTACCATCTTGGTTGAACCCACTAGAAGCAATCAAGCAGAAGAAATGGAAGTTATGATAAAGAACAGTGTATGTAAGAAAATGTGAAAAATACTTATGAATGGAAGAATTGCGAGATTTAGAAGTTCTTCCAGAAGAAGGGAAAAGACTATGACGATAACTCGTTCCAATAAAACATATATACTTCCTGTAGTATCCATGGATTGGAATTTACATATAAAAGACTATTCTTCCCAAATAAAGCAAGTTGAGAAAGGATCTTATACCGGAAAGAGACCCATGTATGCAGATATAACAAGACCTTATATGGATTCAGACAACTTGATGCAGAGTATCTCATATACAACAGAATCATGGCGAAAACCTTCTATGAAATTAATAATGTATCAAAATGGTTACTCAGAAGTCCGGGATGATGGATTGCTAATCCATGAAAAAATCTCATGATGAAAGAAGAAGTTCTACTTGGATATGTTTCAGCTTGATATTTTCCACGATGTCATGAGCTAGCAAGAAACAAAATTACCAAATTCAACCATGATATATTGTAATGATCAAAGCTATGTGAAGCCTTGAAAGAAAACTAGTGTTCCATGATAGATCGAAGCACATTGAGATCAAGAATTATATTCTCCATGATAAATCTAGAAGAAATAAGTGGTTCTCTAATATATATCCACCGATAAGAAGACAACAAATATTTTGGTAAATATTCAGTCTAAGACGAAAAGTTTGTGTAGTTAAGAAACAAGATGGAGCTCATGGAGACAACTTTCTTATTGAAAAAGGAAGAGATTACTCTCAGGTTGGGAGGGAGCACTGATATGTTATTGATTTATGGACAGTCATTTTTCAGTTCAAAAAATGGTCCAAGATGAGAAGTTCCTTTCTAGTTCAGAAAGTTGTTTGATATTTTTGATGGACATACATTTTCTAGTTTGAAAAATGGTCCAGATTAGACAATTATTTTCATAATGAAAATGGTTCGATAAATTTCTGATGTACCATAGACAACGATTCCCCTTGTGGCCAGTGTGGGGGAATGGTATATGATAGTCATTCTTTTTGGAAATCACTCTGATTAGTGCCCAAGTAGAATGGTTCACCTCACCGGGTAGTCATTCTTTCGAAGTTCACAGTTGTGAGCAGTTTCGAAGAATGGTCCATTTTGGAGGTTGGTGCAGGAAAATCATTCCCTAGGGAAGAATCATTCTCTCCAAGTTGTACTATTATTAGTTCCAAAGGAATGACCCATTTAGGTGAATTTTCCAGGTTCAAAAATAAGGGACAAGAATTCCTTAGAGCAGACTTATTCTCTCTAGGTTGCACTATGATTAGTGCCAGAGGAATGGCCCAGGTGGGTGAATGGTCCAGGCTCATAAACTAGGGACAATTATTCTTCTATGCTTGAGAAGAATAATCCAAATATCCCATGGCTGATGTTTTACCTTATGATGGCAGATGCTCTTCCATATCTCACATATGTGAGTGGAAGAATGTCCCAAGATGACTCAATTTGTATGATGATATTTTTTTATGCAGGTTGATATCAGATGAAATGATTGTTGTGGAGACTGCATGTCTCTAGACAATAGATGCATGCTACTGTGGTGGATGTGTTCCACTGGTTGTGACTATGTGCCACTGATTAAGTAGCCGTGTTCTACTTAGTGTGGTATTGTACCACTAGATAGTAGTTGCGTACTACTATGGATAGTCACAATTGTGTTCTATTGAGTGTAATTATTCTAATTTCCATGAAGACTATCAGTAGTGTTGGAAATTATTACCATTTAGATGGATAGTTATTGTGTTGGTGGATAGACATTCTCTAGGCGGAAAATGGTCCAGGGCATTTATTCTTCTAGGACATATGTTTGGATTAGAAGAATGGTTATTATATCACTCCGTGGAGTAAGTGAATTATTCAACATCATGCCTAATTACTCATATGGAGTATGGATTCGAGAGATGATGCAGTTGATGCTGTCAGATGATACTAATAGTGATGATGGTGCTCATGATTTGATCATGATATAGCTTGTGTGGATATGATGATGCTACCAGTTGAATGATATTTTTTTTCTCAAGATCATTTCCTTTAATACCTACCTAGCTAGGAGGGAGTGTTGATATTTTGGTAGATGTGAGAGGTATTAAACTCCATGTGTAACCTTGACAAGAATAGAATATTTTGGTAAGAAAGACAAACCTTAAAATCCTTGGACATAACCCTAGAAGACAAGTTGACTAAAGAGAATAATTAATATTGAGTTTCTAGCCTCTAGAAAGAGAATTCAACCCAGACAGCTAAGAAAGAGTAGTATAAATACATGATGCCAAAGCTCATTTGGACACACACAACTAGAAACTGAAGAAATTTAGTAAGTGCACAAGTTTGGAGAGTGGTTGTAGCTGCAACTACTACAACTTGTATTTTTGGTTTTAGGCTCAAACTTTCTCTTGGTTATGGTTTGGACTTTTTGCCTTGTGCACTAGATCTGGAGAGAGGTATGATACATTGATTGGCTATTGGTTCTAGGGTTTTCTTCCATAATTATTCTTTCTGTCAAGGTTAAGGTGCTTGGGGGTGGCTTCGGTCTATGGTTGGGTGAAAATATTGCTATATTGTCTATGGTGAAATGAGCACACCTATATTTCTAAAATCAACAACCAAAATCATAGGATGATAAAAAATCAAGTTGAGGTTCATATATGGAAGGATTATAACACTACCTGGTGTTTTTCACATCCCAAGTTTGGCCAGAAATTTGATTTCTATAAGAAAAATGGACGATGCAGGGGTAATAACAATATTTGAAAAGGAAACCTGTAGGATGGTTCAAGGAGAAATGGTGTTGTTGAAGGGAGTTTGGTTTGGAACTCTGTATAATCTACAAGGAAGCACTATTAGTGATGGGCGTAATAGTTCCATTGTTCCTAATATTGGAGTTGAAGAAGAAATAACTCCTACAATATCTGGAGAAAAGGTTATGATGTGGCATCAAAGACTGGGGCATATCAGAGAGAAGGGCCTTCAATTACTAAATGATAAAGGTATGGTTGAAGGTATGTCTAAATTCTCTCTGGATTTTGATTTCTGTGAACATTGTGTATATGGGAAGCAGAATTGGGTAAGATTCCTGTCTGGTGCAACGAGTGCAGAAGGAATTTTACAACAAGTTCACATTGATGTGTTTGGACTTGTGTCAGTTCCATCATTGGGAAAATCTATGTACTATGTCTCATTTATAGATGACTTCTCGAGGAATACTTGTATATATTTCCTCAGGAAGAAATATGAATTCTTTGACAGGTTTAAAGAGTTTAAGGCTCTTGTTGAGAATCAAATAGAGAAAAGAATTAAGGTGTTGAGGATAGATAATGTCGGAGAGTTTTGTGGGACTGAATTTGAATAATTCTGTATGAAGTGAGATATAGAAAGGTAGACGACTACTCCATATAAACCTCAATAGAATGGAGTTGCTGAAAGGATGAACAAGATGTTGATGAAAAAATAAAGGTGCATTCTTAGTGGTGGTGGGTTAGGGAAAGAATTTTGGGCAGAGGCAATGGGTACTGCATGTTACTTGGTCAACATATCATTCTTATCAACGCTGGATGACAAGACTCCACAAGAGGTATGGAATAGTAAGAAACCTTCTCTCACACATATCAAGGTATTTGGCTGTGACGCCTATGTTCATGTTCCAAAAGAAAATAGGAGTAAGCTAAATAAGAGGGATGAAAAGTGTATATTTATTGGTTATAAAGACGCTCTCAAAGGTCATAATATTTGGAACCAAGAAACAAATTAGGTTGTGTATAACTGAGATGTGGTATTTATAGAAATGAAGGACATTGTTAAACAGGAAGTCCTACCAAGTAAGGAAGAACCAGACAAAATAGAGTTTGATTTAAAGGATGATGAATAAGACTCTACCGAAGAACAATAATAATAAGAAGAATATCCTCATACTCTAGTATCGAGGATATTGGTTCGATAAATAAGGATACTGGAAAGGTATACTCCATCTAATTTTTGTTCAAAGTTTACTTTGTATATTAATGATGATGATCCTAGAATTGTCAGGGAGGCAGTGGATTCAGAGGATGGAAAGCTCTGGAAAAAGGCCATGGATGAAGAAATGTTAGACTTGGATAAGAATGAGGCTTGGGATCTAGTGGATTTTCCATATGGAAGAAATCCCATTGGCAGGAATTGGGTATTTAAAAAGAAGCTGAATGTAGAAGGAAAAGTGGAGAATTACAAAGCTCGGTTAGTAGCAAAGGGTTATTCCCAGGTTGAGGGAGTTTATTTTGGTGAGATTTTTTCTCCTGTTGCCAAGTTAACTTCTATAAGATTTTTTTTATCTGTTGTTGCTGCATTTGATTTTTAAGTAGAACAGATGGATGTGAAGACAACATTCCTACATGGAGATCTGGAAGAACAAATCTATATGAAGTAGTCAGAAGGATTTGTTGTGAAGGGAAAGAAGGAGTTGGTATGTAAGATGAAAAAGTCTTTGTATGGTTTAAAACAATCACCAAGGATGTGGTATAAAACATTTATACTTAAATGTTGGGAATTGGCTTTATAAGAAGAAAAGAGGATCACTGTGTGTATTTTAAATTAATTTTTGATCATTTTGTTTATTTGGTCTTGTATATGGATGACATGTTGCTGATAGAAAACAACAAGGAGATTATTCGGGATGCGAAAAATCATTTTTCCTCTAAATTTGACATGAAGAATCTCGGTGCTTCAAATTTTATTTTGGGCATGGAAATTAAAAGAGATTGGAAAAAGAGGAAAAAATTACCTCCACTATGAGCCTCAACTTGAATTTTTCTCGTCCTATGATTCTAATTGTCGAGTCATCACCTAGGAAAATATTACCTCCATCATACCTTTCATATTCACAGAACCACTCCCTGTGGGGAGTCATATGAAAGTATGCACCTGATTCAACCAACCATGCCTCATGATCTGCATGTTTTATTGAAGAATCCAAGTACACATCCCCTCCTTCCTTGGAAGTATTTTCTTCTTTAGAAGGAGCTTCTTTAGATCCCTTCTTTTTCTCAATTTTGGATCTACACTGCTTCTTATGGTTCCCTTCTTTTCCACATCTCCAACACACCTTTACAAACTTTCTGGTAGATTTATATCTATCCTTAGACATAGATATCCCACTTGAGGACTTAGATCTGTTTCTTTCCTTGGAGCATCCTCTTGCAAATAATGCATCTATGCTCTATCCTTCCATGTTCTCCCGTCTCATATCCTTTGAAAATAAGGATGAGATCGCTTCGTCAAACTTCAAGTTAGTTGTATTACTACCTATGGCCACAACCAGACTATCCCACGAGTCTGGTAAAGAGAAAAATAAACCGATACACTTATATTCATCTGAAATTTTAATCTCAAGATATACTAACTGACTTTCCATAGTATTGAAGGTGTTCAAATGCTCTTCCACCGAGTCTCAATCTCTCATCCTTAGGTTATACAACTTTTTTCTCAAGAAAAGTTTATTTACTAGGAAATTAGACTGATACAACTTCCCCAACTTATCCCATAAATATTTGTCTTTAGCTTCCTTTGACACATTCAATAATACTAAATATGAGAGACATAGTCAGATTGTGCTCTTCACCTTTCGATCCAAAGTTTTCCAGTCATCTGCTGAAGTTACTGTAGGTGCAGTACCTGGATCCACCACAATCCATTGATCTCTGGCCACTAATAAATCTTCCATCTTGAGGTTCCATGGCCCAAAATTTCCCCATTAAACTTCTTGATCTCCATTTTCGAACTACTCGCCATTTCATTTCACAAGAAAAATCAATACCACAGATCTCTGACTGTAACAAGTCTTATCAGAGTCCTGAGCCAAACCCTTGACCACAAAGGCATCCCTTGAAGCCAACTTGGCTCTGATACCAAATGTAGATTTTAACCTAGTACAATATTTTACTACAAATATATTTTCAATAAAAGAACATAAAAGATACAATAGAAAATACACACATTACACTGAGATTTCCCCCCTGGAAACCCAAATAGGGAAAATTAACATATTCTATATTCATTCATAGTGATACATTGTTTACAAAACAATATACATATAGTAGCCAATGGAATCCAAAACCCTAACACAATGACGTAGATTAGTCAAAAACCCTAATTCCTTAAACAAAAATAGAAAACCGTTGGAAAAAACCATGTACCGAAAAACCACCCAACAATGGACATGAAAATCAAGGTGATATGTAAAATGAGGCAAAAATGCAACATGTTTCCCGAGGAAAAAAACATTCTTGGGGGCACTACCCCCGAACCTCTACAAACCCCGAAGGGGCGGCCTAGCATCCCCCCCTCAAACCCCCTTGTGCACCTGACACAACGTAGAAAAGACTAGAGCTAGTCGTGCAAAGAATATAACACATACCCAACATTCTCCCATTTGTTGTTTTCTTTGCATATAGGGGGTTATAAGGTTACATAGTCAACAATCAAGGGAAATAATGCCCATGAATCCTCTACACCAAGAGAAATTCTCAATGCTCACATATTTTGTTAATGAATCTGCAACATTTTTTAAAGTGTCCACCTTCATCAATGACACTTTCTTTTCTTCAACCATGTCTCTCACAAAGTGATATTGAATATCAATATGCTTTGTCGCTGAATGATAAGCCATGTTATTCACCATAAAATTTTCACTCTGACTGTCACAATCTATCCTTACAACTTGTTGTACCAACCTGATACCTGAACACAGTCTTTGTAACCATATTGCTTCCGATTCATGTTCTTCTGTAGAGTCTGATTCATCATCCTTTAAATCAAACTCTATTTTCTCTGGTTCTTCCTTACTTGGTAGGATTTCCTATTTAGCAACATCCTTCATTTATCTAAATACCACATCTTGGTTATAAACAACCTTGTTTGTTTATGGATTCCAAAGCTTATAGCCTTTGAGACCATATTTATTCCCAATAAAGATACACTTTTCAACCTTCTTATCTAGATTACTCTTGTTTTCCTTTCGAACATGAACATAGGCCTCACAACCAAATACCTTGAGATGTGTGAGAGATAGTTTTTTACTAGTCCATACCTCTTGTGGAGTCTTTTCATCCAGGGCCGATGAGGGTTATTTTTTGACTAGATAACATTTAGTAACCACTACCTCTACCCATAATTCTTTCCCTAACCCAACACCACTGAGCATGCACCTTGCTTTTTCCATCAACGTCTTGTTCATTCTTTCTGGAAATCCATTTTGTTGAGGTGTATATGGAGTAGTATTCTACCTTACTATATTGCACTTCTTACATAATTTTTCAAATTCATTCCTGTAGAACTCTCTGCCATTATTTGTCCTCAACACCTTAATTCTTTTCTCTGTTTGATTCTCAACAAGAGCCTTAAACTTCTTAAACAAGAGGAAATATATCCAAGTATTACTCAAGAAGTCATCTATAAATGAGACATAGTACACAAATTTTCCCGATGATGGAACCAACATAGGTCCAAACACATCACTGCGAAATAGTTGTAAAATTCCTTCTGCCCTCTTTGCACTAGAGGGGAATCTTACCCAATTCTGCTTCCTATATACACAATCTTCACATAAATCAAAATCCAGAGAGCATTTAGACATATCTTCAACCATAAATTTACCATGTAGTAGTCAAAGACCCTTCTATTCGATATGCCCAGTCTTTGATGCCATATAATAACCTTTTCTCCAAAGAATGTAGGAGTTATTTCTTCTTCAAATCCATTATTAGGAACAATGGAACTATTACACCCATCACTAATAGTTCTTCCTTGTAGCTTATACAAAGTTCCAAACTAGCCTCCCTTCAACAACACTATTGCTCCTCTAACCATCCTGCATGTTTCCTTTTCAAATATTGTTTTTACCCCTGCATTAACTATTTTGCTTACATAAATCAAATTTCTGGCCAAACTTGGGATGTGCAGAACACCAGGTAGTGTTCTAATCCTTACATCTATGAGCCTCAACTTGAATTTTCCTCATCCTATGATTCTAGTTGTCGAGTCATCACCTAGGAAAATATTACCTCCATCATACCTTTCATATTCATAGAACCACTCCCTGTGGTGAGTCATATGAAAGGATGCACCTAAGTCAAAAAACCATGCCTCATGATCTGCATGTATTCTTGAAGAATCCAAGTACACATCTGTTGGACAATTGAGAGGGGGGGGGTGAATCAGTTGTACTTGAGCTTAAACAATTATGCTTCTTTTAAAATCTTTGCTAAAACACTAAATGATGATCACAATAATGAAAGGAAATAAACAATGGCACATTTAGCATCAGTCACATATATGAGAAACACAGAGACAAATATTTCCCAAGGAAACCCATACAGCGTAAAAACCTCTTTTTCTTTATATGATAAGTAATAGTTACATTCTTTACATTATCATACATATGAGAACCAACTCATAATGAGGCTACAACCTCTGTTTTGCAAGCTGCAACTTGCTGAGAGCCCCAACTCTCTGTTTTCTCTAGCACCCACTAGAAGGAAACACCAACTCCCTGGTTTCTCTAGCACCAACTAGAAGGAAGCACCAACTCCCTGGTTTCTCTAG
>JASDQU010358852.1:1817-11861 GCA_032191745.1 Picea mariana | reverse complement strand
ATATCTTCTTCCTTCATTCTGATCTGATGATACCCTGAACGAAGATCCAATTTTGTGAAATAGATTGCTCCATGTAGTTCATCTAACAATTCATCAATGACGGGAATGAGAAACTTATCTTTAATAGTGATCTTGTTGAGCTCTCTATAATCTGGACACATACGCCATGAGCTATATTTCTTGAATACCATTACCATTGGTGCAAAGTAAGAACTTTGGTTAGGTCTAATAATGCCAGCCTCTAACATTTCTTCAACCATGTGCTCAATTTCACTCTTCTGGGCGTAAGGGTATCTGTATGCCCTGATGTTAAGAGGAACACTCCCAGGAATTAGGTGAATTTCATGATCATGATTTCGAGTGGGTGGAAGACCTTTGGGAATATCTTCAAATACTTTGGAATGCTTATCAATGATCCTTTGGAGATCTTGAGGAATAGATGGCTTAGATGTTTGAACATCTAGTGAGCATAATTGTGCAATAACGCCTTGATGCCCCTTTTTCAATAATTTTGTCACGCCATTAGAGCTTATCACCTTACCGGGTTTCCCTGTGATACCTTTTAACTCAATTTCTTTTCCTTCCAATGAAAATTTCATGAAAAGTTCTTGAAAATTAAAAGCCATTGTTCCTAATGATTGTAGCCATTGGATTCCTAGTACAACATCTGCACCACCCATGGGTATAGCAATTATTGGACTATTCATTACATATTCCCCCATAGTAAGATTGATCTTATTGCATTTTCCTGAGCAATTGATAGTTCCTCCATCTGCAATCATTACTTGAAACTCCGGCGCTGGATATACAAAACAATTGAGATCTTTGGCTAATTTATAGTGAATGAAATTATGAGTACTGTCAGAATCAATTAGGACTATTACCTTTTTCTTTTTGATCTTTCCTTCGATCTTGAGGGTTTGAGGAGTGCTAATTCCAGCCAATGCATTACATGATATCATGGGAGTCAACTCTTCAGACGGAATTGCTTCTACGTTTTCATCTTGAGATGGTTCTTGTTCTTGTTCTTCTTCCTCTTCACAATCTATGTAGAATAATTTCTTCTCACCACACTTATGTCCCTATTGTACTTGCTATCACAATTAAAGCATAAACCTTTTGCTTTTCTTTCCTCCAATTGTTGGGGTGTCAACCTTGTAGGTTGAGGTGTTTTAGAAGAAGGAGAATTGTTCTCTCTATAGATGTTAGGTTTGGTCCTTCTAGTAGCCATAGCCATATTTTTACTTTCAACATTTCTTGCCACCTTAAATGCATTCTCCAATGATTTGGGTTCCCAAAGGCGAACCTCATGTTGAATGTGATCGTTTAAAGTTCCTATGAATACATCAATCAAGTGCTCATCTGGAATATCGGTTACCTTTATATTCAATCTTTGAAAGTTCTCAATGTGTTCAATAACTAAACCCTTTTGCTTGAGATTTATCAATTGGCTAAAGAAGGTATTGCTCCTTGTATCCTCATAGTGTGCTATCATTTCTTCCGTGAAAATTGTCCAAGTAACGAGTGATTTGCGAGAACAAAGCCATCGATACCATACAAATTGATTAGGTTTTAAATATAAAGAAGTGATTCGTACCTTTTGTGTATGTGGCACATTATGGAGATCAAAGAATTGCTCCATCTGAAGTATCCATGTGATTGGGTCCTTGCCATCAAACTTTCTCATATCAATCTTAGGAACGTGGTTGGTATTCAAACCAAAGTTGGAGTTTCTCCATTCTTGATTCACCTTCCTTGTGTCCTCATCATGAATTTCATGGGATGCATTTTCACTTTCAGGTGTCTTCTCTGTTACAGAATTTTTCAATACTTCCATGATCTCCCCTTTTAAACCATCCATCTTAGTATCCAACATAGCTTCCATTGAATCCATCTTCTTTTGTAATTCATTTATGTCACTACGCATTTCTTCACCTTCATCAAGAGTCCAAGTAGAATTTTTTGGAGGCTTATTTGGTGTAGAAGTTCCCTTTTTTGGTGGCATGTTGGCCAAGTATCACTTTTGAACCTTGATTTTGAGGTGGTTTTGCTAGACAATATTTCTTCTGTTGTATCTCCCAAGTTTCGGCTCTTCTGGGTATGAGACTTTCTTTTATGTAGTTCTCTGATATTTCTTCTCTGCAATGCCACAGGTCTGATCAAAATTGGATGTTCCAAGTGGAATTTACGGTAACTTCCCCACAACTTGCCGATTTTTGGCCTTTCTAGGAGATCTCACTTGTATAGCGTGCCCCGCAGAAAATAATTGATATAAAATTCTGAAACTCGCACCATAAATACTACAAACTGTCCACAATCCAATGAAACCAGTCCCACTTAATTTGAATACTCTAGGAAGAAGTTATGATTGTTTTATCTAGAACACTTTCTTGAGACTAGTCAATAGGACTAGTCAGATACCCTATATTACACAGAGTGTATCTACAAATTTAAGATGATCCAGAAGCTGAACTTTTTACCACAGATACCTTACTAATTTATGTAAATAGCCTCCGGAGTTTAGGGTCTAAAACGTTACAGAAAAGTTTTTATAGCGGAAATTCCGCAATGACTTAGTTCAGGATGATTCCAGAACCCTATCTTGTGCAGGCTGTATCTCCGAAAGTATAAGGCCTCAGGAGATGAATTTTGAACCCAATGTACCTTGATCCGTCTACTAAATATCCTCCAAGCCATTCCTTCTGAAACATTGTAGAAAAAAAGTTATAACGAAAGTTCCAAGGTGTCTCATATGTAGCAGCGAAACCCCAAGACCTTGAGCTCTGATACCATATGTTAAGAACCAAATATCAATATAGCATAGAAAAACCTCAGAAAAAGTACTCAACGCCTTGAAAAAGAGATAATTTCAGATAATAAGCCTCTTCGAGGGGGCAACCTCCTTTTACCCCACTTAAATGTTCAAGTATCAGATGATTAAAAATGAAAATGTCTCCTTGGTATATATAGGAGACTAGGAGGTGTAATTACAACTAATGGCCTAAAGCTGACATAAATAAAATAACATTACTAATATAATATGCCCCAATTAAGGGGCAATGAGCCAATATTAGGACTTAACATTGAGGAAATCATTTCAGAAAAGGAACTAGTAAATATTGTACTTAATGGCCTTCCCAAGACATGGGATGCATTTTCCGCAAGCATGAACACACGAACAAAGTATCCCACATTTGAAGAACTTTGGACTTGTTGTGCACAAGAAGAATCAAGGATTAGCGCAAAAGAGAAATCTCAAAAGAAAGACGATGATCAAGCCTACACAACAAAGTTCAAGAAATTCAGGAATAAGAAATTTGGCTCTAGGAAGAAACCGAATCAAGAAAAGGATATGTCAAAAATAGAATGCTTCAATTGTCGAAAATATGTTCACTACAGGAACCAGTGTCCTAAGTTAAACAAAAGGAAGGAAACACACGAAGCAACAATTGCCAAAGAAAAGGAACCCTCAAAGAAAGTCAGACATGATGAAGCAGACTTTTTCTACTAGTCAAGGTAACAATATTCTTCTATAACACAGTCCTTGTACATACCATGTTTACATAGTTCCTGTACATATCATGTGTATCTATTTCTTAGAAGATAAGACGGTCAGCGAAACAACACCCATGGAAGAATAACAAGATAAGGATTGCTATTACGATGACTACTAGTCAAGTAATGTATTTGAGAAGGATGAAGTACGTTGAGAATATTTGGTGACAATTCCTGTGGAAGCTATTATATAAGTAACAACTGCTAGATGGGCCGCAATCAAAATCAAACTTGAAGAGACCTAGAAGGAGTCAGATTAGAAAGAAGTCGGTGATCAAGAGGAAACTAGAATAGACTTGTGATCCTTTGTAGAAAGCAATAAGGATGTAGACGAAAGCATGGATGTAGATGGAAGCATGGACTCTCTCAAATGGAGGGAGCTGATTGCAGAATTCCAAAAGAAGAGCATGCATATTGCTCATTCAGGCATGACGTTGGGATTAGGAGGGAGCTAATCCCTTGAAGAATCCATGTAGATTATGAAGTATCTGTCCATGTTCTTCATTGGAAGCAGCGGTCATGATAAGCAACACGTGTTCAGTTTGACTCGAAAAGAAGCCTCGAGTATCCTTGGTTGTCCATCTACATTTACGTTCCTATAACAAAAGGAAGAAGTTGGAACCTTTAGGAAGGAAGGACACATAATCTATAGAAAATTCCATGGACTCCAACGTTGAAGGGGAACATGAGGAAGAACATGAAGATTCCAAGAAAGAAAGAAAAGCTAGAACAACCATTTGAACCAGTTATTATACCAAGAATCATAAGACTACCAACATGGTTTGAACTCACTAGAAGTAGTCAAGCATAAGGAATGGAAGGAAGTTGTGATGAAGAACAATGTATGTAAAAGACTTATGAATAGAAGAGTTGATAGATACAAGGCGAGATTCAAAACTAGAGGGTTCTCCTAGAAGTAGGGAGAAGACTATGATGACAACTTGTTTCGGTAAACCATATATACCTCTATATGAGCCATTATATCTCTTGCAGTATCCATGGATTGGAAATAATGTTCTTCTCAATAGAGTAGTTGAGGAAGAAGCATATGTAGAGCATCCTCAAGGTTTTGAGAAAGAGACCCATGTATGCAGATGGAAGAAGACCTTGTATGAATTCAAGCAACTTGGTGCAGAGCTTCTCATGTATAGCGGAAGCATGGTGAAAGCTTCCTATGATAGAGGAAGTGTATCGAAATGGTTCTTCAGAAGTCCGAAATGATGGATTCCAAATCCATGGCAAACTCCCATGATGACAAATTTGAAGAAATTGAGAGACTCTGATTTAGTAGACTCGTCCCTGTACTAGTAGTTGATTGACTTCTTGATGTATTCGGTGAATACTAGGCCGGACATTTGCTTTGTTGTGAATATGTTGAGCCAGTTCTAGGTGGAACCTAGATAAGAGCACTGGATAGCTACAAAACATATCCTGAGATATCTTTGTGGGACGATTACTTATGGTTTGAGATATGCCTCAAACAGTGATGTACAACTGCATGAATTTGCTGATTCAGATTGGGCAGGGAGTGTAGATGAAGGAATAAGTTCTTTTTGGATATGTTTCAGTTTGAGCTTTGCCATGATATCATGGGATAGCAAGAAACAGAAGTCTGTTGCACTCAACATTGCAGAAGCAGAGTATATTGCAGCTTTTGATACTTGTACGGAAGCAATGTGGCTTCGTAAGTTGGTTTATGGACTGTTTGATTAGGTGTTGGATTCAAGCGTAATATATTGTGATAACCAAAGATGTGTGAAGCTCTCAGAGAACCTGGTGTTCCATGACAGGTTGAAGCACATTGAGATCAAGTACTATTTTCTCCATGATAAAGTCCAGAGGGGAGAAGTGGTTCTCCAGTATGTCTCCGATGATGAGCAAATAATAGATATTTTGATAAAGTCTTTGTCCAAGATGACAAGTTTGCGTACTTAAGGGACAAGCTGAGACTCGTGGAGATGACTTCCTTATTGGAAAGGGAAGTGATTACTCCCCAGATTGGGAGGGAGCATTGATATGTTATTGATATATGGAAAATCATTTTCCAGTTTGGAAAATGGTCCAGGTTGGCCAGTCACTTTCCAGTTCGGAAAGTGGTCCAAGATTTCTGATGGACAGTCATTTTCCAGTTTGGAAAATGGTTCAGAACAGACAATCATGGTTCGACAGATTGTTGATGTACCATAGACAATGATTCCCCTTATGGCTAGTGTGGGGAAATGGTCTAGGACAATCATTCTCCTTGGAAATCACTCTAAGTAGTGGTCAAGTAGAATGGTCCGCCTCTTCGGGCAATCATTCTTTCGAAGTTCACAGTTGTGAGTAGTTTCGAAGAATGGTCTGATGTAGGAGGTTGGTGCAGGACAATCATTTTCATAGGAAATGGTCTGAACAGTCATTCGCTAGGGCAGACTCATTCTCTCTAGGTTGCACTGTGAATTGTGCCGGAGGAATGGCCCAGTTAAATTGAATGGTCTAGGTTCAACAATCAGGGACAATCATTCCCTAGGAAGACTCATTCTCCTCAGGTTGCATTGTGAATCGCACTGAAAGAATGGCCCAGTTAAGTTGAATGGTCCAGGTTCAAAAATCAGAGACAATCATTCCCTAGGGCACACTCATTCTCTCCAGGTTGCACTGTAAATTGTGCCGAAAGAATGGCCCAGTTAGGTTGAATGGTCCAGGGATAATTATTCTTCTATGCTTGGGAAGAATAGTCCAGATAGCCCATGGATGATGTTTAACTTTTCGAGAGCATATGATCTTCCATATCTCACAAATGTGAGTGGAAGAATGGCCCAGATGACTCAGTTTGTATCATGATATTGTTTATGCAGATTGATATCAGATGATATGATTGTTGTGGAGATTGTATGTCTCTGGAAAATAGTTGTATGCTATTGTGGTGGATGCGATCCGTTGGTAGTGACTATGTGTCACTGATTAGTAGTTGTGTGCTACTAGGAGTGGTTGTGTACCACTGGCTAGTAGTTGTATACTACTATGAATAGACACAGTTGTGTTCTATTGGATTATATTGTTTTGATTTCCATGGAGAATATCTAGTTGGATAGTAATGATGGTGCTCGTAATTTGATCATGAGATATCTTGCATGGCTATGATGATGCTACCGGTTGAATGGTCTGTTTGTGCTCAAGACCATTGCCTTTAATACCTCCTCGTCTAGGAGGGAGTGTTGATATTACAGTAGCTGCAGGAGGTATTAACCTCTACGTGTAACCTTTGACGAGTCTAGAATATTCTGAGAAGCAAGAGAAATCCTATAAGGTTAGGAAATAACCTTAGAAGACAACTCGACTCAAGATAATAATTTATATTAAATTATTATCCTCCAGAAGTAGAATTCGGCCCAGTTAGGTCACTTGGAGGACTATAAATAAGAGGGCGATAGAGCTCATTTGTCACACTCACACTCACAACTGCGTAAGGACAAGTGGTGCACATGACTGGAGGAGAGCTGCAACTGTTGTAGTGGTGACTTGGTCTTTGGTTATGGTTGGAATTTTTTCTTGGTACGCTAGCTTTGGGGAGAGGTGCGCTACCTTGGTTGGCCATTGATTCTAGGGTTTGCTTCCATAATTATTCTGTCTGTCAAGGTTAAGGTGCTCGGGGGTGGCCTTTGTGCCTATGGTTGGGTGACAATATTGCTATATTGTCTACGGTGAAATGAACACACCTTTTATTCTAATAAGTTTGTGTTAGGGACTTCAATGTGATATTAAATGTTGAGGTTAAAGGTTAGGTGATTAAACCACATAAGCAAGGGTCCTAAAAAATAACTACACCCTATTTCCTAATAGTCTAGTTATTCACTATGTTTTATTCCTTTTATTTTTCAGTGCATCCTTGTTTGCTCCTTGGCCGCTTTAACTTGTTGGCTTGTTGTCTATAGGTATTATAGATTAAATTACAAGTTGAATTCTTATTTTTGAATCAGTTCATATAAGTGCAACAATGACCTTTGAATATAATATACATATTTGTTCTCAACACTAAGTGATTCAGTCACCAATCAACATCTATTGGCATTAGTTTTGATAACTAACATAACATAATGATCGCTTACATAGATAATTCTCACATGTGTGAAGCATTGGGTCTTAAATGCCAATGTTATTATTGTAACCCCACTTCAAGGCTCCTCCACATGCTCTTATCTGGCCCCTTGAAGAGGGAAGTGAGAAAATTAGTTCTTATCTATTTGTGTATGCATTCAAATTTTTTTGTGTGTGTTTTATGGGTGTCCCTTGTAGAAATATCCTACCGAAATGTTTTTAATGCAATTCAAAAATTTCACCTCTTTCTTGGAGGTTTCTCGAATTTTAATTTGGTGGATTTTTGGTGTTAGGGTTCTCATGAGATAAAAACAAAACAATAGTAACAATGGATAACATTTCAATTATTAACAACCCCAATCCACTATGCAATTCAAGAGATAGGATACCAATGTGTTCCAATAAGTTTCATCTCTCTAAGGAAATCTTATCATGCATATAACATATGTGAAAACACTTATGACAACTATAAATACAACAACAAATCTGCTCTTATATTTTTCAATTATAATGTTAAGTCACTTAAGATTTTCACCCTTTAACTTATGTCAATTTAGCAAGACATATGGCACTGAAAATTACAAACCATGAAGAACATAGATTATTGAAAATCAAATATGCAATAAGACAAATACTAAACAACTGGAAACTTCATTAATATGTGTATTAATGAAGTTCATGGACATATCATAGCTTTATCACAATGCTAGTAGAATCCTCTAGCCCTCCAAAACCCTAGATAGGGAAAACCAAGAAAAATCTAGCTCACACCAAGGAGATCCAACAACCATGCATCACATAAGCATGTCCTCCAATGCAATACATCTCTTCTTCTTCTTCACTTTTACAAGTACAATCTAAGGTTTCATTTCAAAACCTAAATCTCCAAATATCCAAGGGATAAAACCTTAACCATAGTCTTCAAGATGCTCCAACAAGCTCAAGAAACCCTGGCGATGTAGATAGAGAGATCAAGTACATAAAAAGATCCAAGAGAGCGAGAGAAGTGGTGTGCTCCTCCTAGTGAAATCTCTAACAAAAGAGTGATAATAATGGCTACTTGATGAATGGATTGATCATCTCCAATTCCTTATTCACAAGAGAAATCCCTATCATCTCACAAGGATCATCCAACAAAAACATCCTCCCTCTTTTTCATAATAACTCCTAGGATTTCCTCTTGAACCTTAGCACCTTACTCCAAGAAGACAAGTACAAAGAAAATCATATGATGATGATGATTGAAGGACTCTCTCCTTCCTCTATATATATGATAGGCAAAGGAGACCAACGACACATGTGGAGCTATGCTCTTAAAGGTAACCTACAAAGCACATGCATGTTCACATAGAGTGCTACACTCTGAGGCTACACATGTCAAGCTCCAAGGTGATGTTGTCCAAAAACAAGGTGCCAAATGCAAGGGTGCTCCATAAGGTATGTCCAACGCTCATCTTATAGGTCTACAAAGTCTCCAACAATCCTCATAAGCCATGTACTCCAGTGGGTCTACTCCCTTTGCATGAACACTGTTGCAACCTAGGCATCCCTAAGACAACTCCAAGCCTCCATGCAAGCATCCAAGCTACCCTTTGATGTCTAGGGCTTGTTATCGCTCAGTTTGTAGTATAGGTTAAGTATCTTGAAGGCAAGAGTCAAACTGGCGTAACAGGAGCTTCCCCACCCACTGTCACCTCGATGGGGGGCTCTTTCTATTTAGGGTGGCTGATCCCAAGGGAGACGTCCCTAGTAATCTGGGGTATTGAAGGAAAAGGATCAAGGGATTAAGGCTCGAGAAGTCAAAGTAGGTTTTTCCCTTCACAAATTACTGCCAAGAAGATAGTCAAGAAGAAGATATACCACAGTAGAAGCACCTGTTTGCGAGACAAGGCAACAATAAAACTAATACATGGAAACAATGGTTAATGCTTCAATTGTCAATGACTATCAAGATGTGATATACATGAGCATAAATAATAGTAATTATTGACGAAGTCGATGATTGCAATAAAGGCTATGGMTTATAATATTACTTCTTCAATAAATACAAAATGATATAGCATTCAATGTATAAAATCAATCCTTGAATTATCACAACGCATTAAATTTCATTTATATGCTCACATGCAAAGGTTGCTGCGTCACTATACTAAGGGTGACATCAGCCCTATTCTAGGTTAGTTTAATTAGACAATGAGGTGGACGTTTTGCAAGATAGGCCAATGAAATTTATCTACACATCAACGTCTATCATTAGATGACCTAGCCGCAACTTTTATACCATCCAAAGGTTCAAAATAGGCATGACGTCATCATCAAATTAGGGTTAGTAGGATGCTAGGGTTAGTTAGGGTTTTAAATTTAAGAGGTTTGAAAAGGTTGTTTTAACACAATGGACTCAACGTTGGAGTT
>JASDQU010358845.1:0-11812 GCA_032191745.1 Picea mariana | reverse complement strand
TTGCTCCATGAGGTAATTGGTCTAGGTATCATGGTATGTGTCACTTTTGATCATTATAAACTTTGGATATATGCATCTTACTCCTTTTATCTTTGACGATTGCTTGGATCTTACATTAACCCACTTGACCATGATTGGGGGGGATTGACAGGGTGTCCTAGCAACAATGTACCCATGGGTTTTGGTTTGCCACTGGGGGGATTTTTGAAGAGCCATCATCCGCTCCCATCATACCACCACTTTTCCATCTTATCTCCCATTCATCTGTCCCATTCCCCTTGTCTGGGCATTAGGATAATTTGTTTGTGGGGTTTCACTTTATCTCGTGGGAATAAGGGGCTAAAGGCCCCAAAGGTAAAAGCAACTGGTAAAAGATAAAAGCCTAAAAATAAAACCTCGAGATGCCTTGCCTAGGGATCCCCGAGAAGGCAATAAAAAGCCTCTCAACAAGAAACAAGAGTGACACGAAAAAAATAACAAACAATACCTAGATAAGAAGATAAGGGGTCTCATCACAAGCCAGTCTATTATTTTCTTGGGTACCTAACAGCATGACACTGCCACCATCTGGTTACCATGCCAGGGAAGTGAACTCTAGTTGCATGGCCAAGGGAAAGGGGGTCTCATCACAAACCAACCTTACCTATGGGTAACATTCTTAGCTCTGGTCACCATGCCAAGGCAGTGTCCTCTGGTTAGCCCTTGAATACAAAGAAAAAGAAGAAGGAAACGCAAATAAAGAAAATAATAAAGGCAAGAAAGGGCTTGGGAAAATTTTCATCCATGACGAGTACAACTTGCCTTCTACAAAGCACCCACAGGTAATATCATGCATCCCTGGCTCTCACTCTACCCGTATGTCTGGACATCCCTTAGCCACATCACCTCATTTTACATGGCTTGGATGAAACCCCTTGGAAACTTTCGTTTCCTTATGGATATTAGCCCAATAGGGTGTCTTGTTCTTTTCCTCAACCTTGTATTGTAGGTTTTTGTAATATATTTGAGCTATTGGATGATATATGAGGGTTTTTATGGATATGTTTGATAATATTAATGATGAAATGTGATTGACATTGCTATGGTCCCTGTGACTAATGAACCCATGGAGGGTGTAGTTTTTGATGTGCAGGACCATACTTGACGGACAAGTATCATTTGGAATGGTACACATGGGGAGATGATTAGTTTAGACCTCCATGGGGTTTACGATTCCATCATATGGTTGCTGAGACCCTGTCAAAGGGGTAGAGATAGAACAATGTTTGACCGAGGCTTTTCACCGGATAAGAAGAGGACGTTTCAACAGAGGCACTTTGGCAGAGCCCAACCTAGGGGGAATGACCCCTTTTCAGTGGAACGTTGGCCTTGGAAGGCTTAGAGAACCCCCATCCTTACCATGATGTCATCCAACTTCATGGTCATTCTTGGAGGCAGACTGGGCAACAGTGGCACGTGTGGCATGTTGGAGAGGCCCTTGGGGGATCAACGTTTTTCTCCTGTATGCCTCATCTTCCCTAAAAGGGGCTATCACCTCCCTTGAAGGGGATTTTCCCTTTATTACAACTCAATTACGATTTTAATTTGACATTTTAATGTAAAAATAGTATGATTTTGTTTTAAAACCTTGTCGGCTAATTTTTATGACCTAAAATTAATTAAAGGTCATTGATATAGTATATATTGAGGAGTTTTATCCTCATTTTGACATAACACATCACTCACTCTCCTAGTGAGGTCTGGTTTTTGTGCCCTATTAGGGTTATTGGCTATTTTGAGGAAGGAACACTTGTTTGGAGAGGAGATTTTTGGCAATTTATGGTGTTTTTCTTGAAAGAAGGTTTACATCTAGGGTTTGCATGCTATTTTCTTGATGATTTGTAAGTATTTTTCTGCAAAACTTCTTGATTGAATGGTTGTATTTTAATTTCTTGCATCTATTTATATATATACATTGCTAAATTAAAACCCTAGGGGACAAACACACAAGTAGGTCGTTGTCTCATGTCCCCTGATAGAAAAACCTTTTAAGCCATTGAAGAAGAAGAAGAGAGCCTAGCCATTGCTACACTCTTTCTATCTTCTTCCCTAAACCTAGCCAAACTTTTAAACTTCAAGAGGAAGAGGATGTCCCAAGCCTAGGTTATCTACACCTAGGGCCATTTTTCTTTTAGGTTTCGATGAAAGAACCTTTCCTATGCAACAATCTCCTTCTTTAAACTCTCTTGTATTGATTTTACTTGTCTTTGAGCTAGCCGTTTGTCGGGAAGGAGGAGAGAGCACGAGGCCTTGCTTAAGCAACATCAGAGTGAGCCTCTCTCCCCTAGGGTTTTGTCTTCAAGGCCCTGCCATTACAGTACCTTGAAACTTTCCCCTCTTGTCCTTTAAATTTCATCCCCTTCAACTTGAGCATCCTTCACCTTTTGACTCCATAACCCTAGGCACTGATCTTTAACCTCCAACATTGAAGTGAAAGTGATTGAAACAACTCTCAAACTCTTATAATTTGAAACCCTAACTAACTACTAACCCTAATAAGGCTGATGTCATCCTTGGTTATTCCATATTGACACAACGTTCTATCTTTATAAGTAATTATATGGTGTTTTGAAGCATTTATTGAGTAAGGAATTGATTGGACACACTGTTTGCTACATCATCTCAATATTTATTGATGAATTGATATTATTCCATTGCTATTATTGATAAACATTGATCTCTTCAATATCTATTGTCGTAATTGTGTATATATTGATATCAAATAGTCTTATGAAGTACTAACCCATTGAATCATAGCCTGCATATATTATTTTGATGTTGCTTCATTCTGGGTAGATGTTCTCATTTGGGGCCACACTTCATTATTGGTTGTTTATCCTGACTACCTGCTCTTGGTGGTAATATGTGAAGAGGGACTTTTACTTTGACTTGTATACCTTAGCCTCTTCAAAACCCCAGGTTACCAGGGACGTCTCCCCTGGGCCTATCCTCCCTAAAGAGAAAGAACCTCCCCATTGTGGTGACATTGGGTGGGGTAGGTTCTTGTTACACCAGTTTGGCCTCTATCCTCTATCCTTTTGACCAAGCTAAAAACTGTGTGATAACATTTTTCTGCCATTGTCGGGGAACACTGAGTCAATTCTCCTCAAACAACACTTTTCAGTAAGCCTTGCCTCTAGATGCCTTATCTTACAAGCTTACCTGACGACTCCACTAGGGTGTTTTCCCTTATCTTTTGATAGTTTCAAGAGAATTATCTGGCGACTCCATTGATGATGAAGCCAAGAATGACTTCACAATGGGACCCCAGGAATTACAAGACTTTAGACATGAGAAAAATCCTGGGATACCCACGACAAATGCCCCTGATAGAAGGAAGATGGCTCCCTAGATTCACTGGTAGTGATGGGGAAAGAGTTGACTTTCATATGAGTTATTTTTCTTCTTGTTTTGGACTCCATCCTGTCTATGATGATGCCAAATATGTAGTGATGAAAATTTTTCACACCACTCTTCACGGGAATGCTAAAAAATGGTATAATGATCTTCCCGATGCTAGCATCACCTCCATGAACCAGCTAGAATAAGTCTTTCTCAAAGAATAAGGCATAATATTGGGAGACATCTCAGTATTGCTAAAATGATTTGAGCATATAAAACAAGCTGAGAATGAAACCCTATTTGACTTCCAGAGTAGGTTTGAGGGCACTCTATATTAGATTCCTGGAAGCCATCGTCCTGAGGAAGAGTATGTTGTCCATCTCTATACCCATGTGATCTTAGCACACCTAGGTTTACCCCTCAATAAAAGGGGCCCAAGGACGTTCAATGAAGCTTATGACATGGCTACAAGAATTGAACAAAACAGCTTCTTATCCGGGATAAAAGACCTCTTCACCTCAGGTACTCTTAGTATGGAAAGTTTGTTTTCCCATGAAAACCTCGTTGATGATTTCAAAGAAGAAGGGGAACAAACCATCATTCAACATGGGATGGTTGAAGACATGCCTGAGGAAATGGAACCTAAGAAAAATGATGAAGTATCAACTTGTGCCCCTCCCTCTGACGTAGCAATCCAAGAGCCTGTTTCTCCTACAGAACAAAAGGAAGATGAGGTTAGTAGCTTTTCGTTTCAAGATTTCGATGACACCTTGTCGTGTGATTCAAAAAATGAAGGAGAAATGGAATTCCTGAAAGAATTAGACCTTCTGTGCTGCACAACTGAAGATGAAGGGATAATTCCTGAGGATGAGGTCACAATTCATGCTGAAAACACCAAAGTCCTCGAAGCTCCTTTGCAAGAAGAGATAGTAAGTTTCCCTCCTCCCCTAGTTTTTGATGATGCTTTACTTTATGATGAAGGAAATGAGGAGGAGGAAAATGAGTTTTCAAATGTTTCAAAACCTGCATGTTATGACATGGATAGTGGCATTGTTGATGGCATTGATGAGTTCATACATGCTGGGAGACATAGGTGGGATATAGTTGGTTATGACCTGGATCCCATCTATGACACTGAAAGTCATTTCCAAGTGTTTCCCTTGCAATTATCACAACAGATTACTTTTGACCAATGGCAACAAGGAGATCAGATTTCCACACGTACTTTTCAAAAAACCAAGGATGACCTAGTACCTTGTTATCCTGATGATTTTCAGTCTTACCTTGAGATTTTTGATGAGTATCCTTCTGAGCACTTGGATTCTCTCCATGAAGATGATTGCCAACCACCATTGTGATCGGATTTTGATACAAGTAAGAACATTTTTTTCCTAAAAAAGGATTCTCATGACTTCTCACTGCAACTACCTATTATTACTTTACCTTGCTTTTCCATTAAAGGTGTATTCAAGAAGTATATCTTTTATATAGAGTTTCCTCCTAGACAAACCCTAAAGTCCAAGGTTTGGTTAAGTTTTACAACCTTAAGTGTATTTTCTCTATTTTTCAACTATCCCTTAAGAATTTGCCAGTCATCTAATACATCTTTGTCAATCCCTTCCTAGACTTCATAGTATGAGAACGTCTTACGTAGCCAGTGTGCCACCTTTAGAGTCAGTGTTCTAAACCTTGGATTTTTCTTGACCCTTTCCTGAAGTGGATTGAGTACTTTCCTCAGAAATGGACTTGGTAAGATTTTATCCCTCCCACCTGCCTCCATGAGTTAGACTTTGAGATTTCTGATGATATGATATATATTCTAACTCATGACATTTTTGTGCTTGATTTATCACTATTTTGGTTTATGATGAAGCATAGGGGAAAGTATCGTGGGACATTGTTGGATTGGCTACACTGGTCATTTGACTACATCGAATATCCAGCCAATAGGTAGGTAAAGGTAGGTACTTTTCTTTACATTTTCATTTTTGATTGTTTTATTTCAGTTTATATGTATATGTCTATATATGATCGGGTGGCATTACCGCCCCATTTGTTTTATTGATGGCCCTATAGAGTTGAGTAGGTCTGCAGGTTATGCCAGAGATGTCGAGGTTCTCATGCGCTCTACGGTGAGCACATGTCCCCAAGTTGGAGCTAGATGTTATCCCCAATTTCTAGGGATAACTAGGAGATCATGTCTCGAGGCCCACAGGTCCTAGACATGGAGTATTGAGAGAAGGATTGACCTAAGCATGGCCCTGGAGGGCCCATCCTTTTCTTCTTTCATCAGATTCATCTTGTCAGCAGCAACAACATCCATCACCATCACTTGGTCTTGTATCAGAGAAGGCTCTTGCTCCATGAGGTAATTGGTCCATGTATCATGGTATGTGTCACTTTTGATCATTATAACCTTTGGATATATGCATCTTACTCCATTTATCTCTGACGACTTCTTGGATCTTACATTAACCCACTTGACCATGATTGGGGGATTAACAGGGTGTCCTAGCAAGCCTATACCCATCGGTTTTGGTTTTCCACCGAGGGGATTTCTGAAGAGCCATCGTCCGCTCCCATCATACCAACACTTTTCCATCTTATCTCCT
The DNA here is from genome assembly GCA_032191745.1 of Picea mariana. NCBI lineage: Eukaryota > Viridiplantae > Streptophyta > Pinopsida > Pinales > Pinaceae > Picea > Picea mariana. The sequence continues at coordinate 5,819 of JASDQU010358845.1, read as the reverse complement.
TCTAATATATCCCATTCCCCTTGTCCAGGCATTAGGATGATATATTTGTGGGGTTGGTCCTTATCTCATGGGAAGAAAGGGCTAAAGGCCCAGAAGGTAAAAGCAACTGGTAAAAGATAAAATCCTAAAAATAAAACCTCGATATGCCTTGCCCAGGGATCCTCGAGAAGGCAATAAAAATCCTCTCAATAAGAAACAAGAGGGACCTGAAGAAATAACAAACAATACCTAGCTAAGAGGATAGGGGGTCTCATCACGAGCACCCCTATTATGTTCATGGGTACCTAACAACATGACATTTCCACCATTTGGTTACCACACCAGGGCAGTGACCTTTGGTTGCATGGCCAAGGGAAAGGGGGTCTCATCGCGAGCCAACCTTATCATATCTGGGAAAGTACGTGTGGCTAACACTGTCAGCTCTCATCACCACGCCAAGGTAGTGTCCTGTTGACGAGCGAAATTGACCGTCCGTCAACTGGGAGAGTGGAACCGGTCCGGGGTTTTCTAATAACCCAAGCCATTTGGGATGAACCACCCTGATGGGTTTAGTGGCTCCGTTAGCCGATCTAAGGTCCTAAGAAAACAAAAAGAAAACTACTCTAAATTAACTAATCTAACTAAAAAAACAACTATTAAAACAAACTAAACTACTCTAACTAAAAAGAAATAAAACAAACTAATAAACTAATCTAACTATTCTATATATACAATCTACTAATCTAATACTATACTAACTCTAACTAATTAAATATCTAACTACTAACAGAAATAAATCTTATTCACAAAATGTACAATATAACAATTTACAGATTTGAATAAAAACCTGAAAAACTCATTTGCATTCTGCCCTAAGAGAGAGAGAGAGAGATATTTTTTGTTGATTTTATAATTTTATGAACAAGAAATAAAACAAAAACTAACTAAACTAAACAACTAATATACTAATTCTAACTACAAATCTAAACTACACATGTATCTAACTAAACTACTTAAATCATATTAACAAATAAACTATTGAATAAATAACAAACTAACCTGGAGAAACGCTCCAGATTTGTCCTGCATGTAATGATTGTCTTAGCTGATCGGAGGGAGGAAACCCGCACCGAATTATCCAGGAGCTTCTCATAAATAATAATTTGTAGTGCTCTTCAAATATGATTACAAGACAAACAAGACATAAAAATTACAACAATCTTATGATTTATAAATCTTCACAATTAGATAAATCAATATGCAAAGATCCATACGAAATGAGTCAATTAATGAAGAAGAGAAATCTGTGAGTCATTAACTGAAACAAAGTAATTGTTGTATTTTTAAGTAATGAAAGAAATCAGATATGGATAGCTCATTAATCAAATCATATCATTTTTCAATAGATTATGATAGCTAAAGTAGTCTATAATCAACTGCAAATTGATAAGCATAAACTTGAAACAAAAGATTGATATATTGAAAGCGAAAGCTGTAGCAAAACATCAACTCTTGTCTCAGCTTGTATTAGAAATCCATAGCCTGGTTCTCCCACAAGTGAGGATGCTCCTTATTACAAAAAACAATAAGTATGTAACGACCTTCCACAGGGTAAAACATCCCTGTGGAATTTATCAAAACTGTTTACATAAAATCTGGGAAAATATCCCCAAGTTTGACTAAACTAGGAACCTAAAATAAATACTAAATCACACAAATATCTCCTAGACTGTCACAGCATGTCCAATGCAATTCAGATGTACCTGAAAAGGGTAAAAAATGGACAAGTTAGGAGGATATTTTGTTGATAAAAATGATAAAAAAAATCTAATTCTATAGACTAGCTACAGAATCTTGTGATTCTTTAGTTGGTCTAAATCAGACACAGAGTTAGCATTAAAATCAAACCAAATCTTTGAAAATACATTCAAACTATCAAAATATATTTGATTTCAAAAAGCCTTATTCAAATCTACACTTGTATGCGATTTGAACAAACGATAAACTAGATAGCTATACTCTGTTTAATTCGTTACCAATTCAGGTATACAAAATCGTATCGAACAGTAATGAAATTATTTCATATCAAATTGAAATCGACACAGTTAAACAAATCATAGACAATCATTTATGCAGCCTCATCAATAGGAAATGCGATCGAATCCAAACAAGATCATTTTCTCAAACTGATATAACTGTATTAAATATAAACGATCATGCTAATAGCGAATCAAATCAAAACTGGTATGCAAATTATCACATACGAAATCATAATGGGATCACTAAGTTGATAACAAGGTGTGTAGGATTCACCAAATTGTTTATTATTGCCAATTGGGGGCGGACGAAATCAATTGACTTTCAATAAAAATATTACTAACATTTATTTCAAAACGAACTATTAACAGAATTTGAGAGAGATAACATATGTCAATCTGGGTTTAACCAACTCGCTTTGAAAATTAAAATCAAACAGAGCAGTATCAAGTCTATTTTTGATATGAATACAACTCATAAAAACAATCGTACTAACTGAAGATACACAACAATCCAATCAATACAAGAGAGAATCGAACAGTTGGAGTTTAACATAGTCGTTGTGAATCAAAATTGTTCCATGATTCGGGCATAGATATCTTTTGCACAGGCTTAAATGAGAATATCATTTCCATATAAAACATAGTCGTTCTTTCCAAATCGGAGTCGAACAGAGTTGTATTCTTGATTTAGAATATTACATCACATCAATTCAAACTCACGAAGTCGTTCCAAAATCACAGCATACAAACTAAATCAGAGCCGATATAATCCAACCATAATGAAATCATACCAAATCAAAACATGATCGTGCTATAATTTTAGCATAAAAATATCCTGTACAGATCAGATACAAACAAAATCCAAGTGAAAGAAAACCATTGATTTCATTAACTCACACCAAAAGTCAACCGAATCAAAATAAATGAAAACCAATCAATTGCTAAACTGGGCACGACCAAATCATTTAACCAAATCATAACCTCATTTAATTTTAGCAAAACAAAAACAATGTATAAGATGAAAAACATAACCATTTTTGATATGGCTATAACAGAGTCATTTCGAACAATAGACATAGCTATTTGAAAACCAAAATCAAATCATTATATTAATCCTAGCAATTCACAAAACGAAAATGCTATCGAAATTCATACCTGGATGATGAGTAGACAGCTTGATCATGACATTTTGGAATTGACGATGGCTGTAGCCGATTCGACATTCCTAAAAACGATGGAACCAGTTTTTTTCTGCTACCTATCATTTGCTTGAAGCTTATCCCTTTGGCTTGTCAATACTGTAACTTGGTTTTCAAATGCCTTGATTTTCGATTGAAGTAAGGGAACGTCTGTATAGTATTTCTCCAACCACACATTACACTGGTTTCATGATGACTGTTCGGGCTTCGAAAATGCAGGTGAGGGTTTGGTTACATTGTCGAGGGTTTCGTTAGGTATCTTGATCCCAGGGTAGCTAGGATTGTTCCTTAGGAAAGGGGGTATATTAGAAACAAAGTCATAGGGTGGCTCATAGCACAGACCTTGGGAGTAAGGGTAGTCACTAGCTAGGAAGCGTTCTATGTCAGAGTTCGAGTCTTCACTAAGGACCATGGGCTTCTTCTCAGCACTAGGTTCAGGTTTATTCCTAGCCATTCTCAAGATAAGCTGAGCATTCTTTTTACCTTTTCCATTGACAATAGGGTTTCCCTTGACCTTTTTACTCACAGGATTTTTTATAGCCTCCACCTTGTCTGCTAAGACGTCGGGTAAGTTAATATCAGGGTCGATCGAGGGTTTAGGATAGGGAAGTAGGACATGGAAGGGCATGGGTGGCTCGACCTTGGTTTCACCAACCATAGGCTTGCCAACTTGGATGGGCTCTACATCAGCAAAACCATTCCGAGAGACAAAATCTTGCCAGCTATCACTGTGAATATTTAAGTGATAAACAACGATGAGTCTGACTAGGCCATGGTGGAACAAGCTACTATCGGCCTTTTCTCTTTTAAACCTCTTAGCCATTTTATAAAGACTTCGCTAGAAATAAAAAGGCATATTCAATGGATACCCCATAAAATTCATTAATAGTCGAAGGTGATAAAGAAAAACCAGTCCATATCGACCCTCACAGGTCACAAATTGTTTAACCACCATCAAAAGATCATGCCATCTTGGTTTAACTGTGGAAATGGGCATGCCTTTGTCATAGGATGTAACCTTTCGTGAGACGAATAGTAGTGGCCATGGAACCTCCTCAACTTTAGAGTTTTTCAACCATTGTTGTCCTGTGGCTGCTAACCCGGTGGCAGAGCTAATGAACTCTTCACTGATTTCCAGCTGAATGTCACCTACCTTGGCCCTACATCCATCAAACGTCAGGGCGAACTGTTTTGCAACAAATAGATTAAAACCCTCAAACCACTGTACAAAGGTGAGCCAAATGCTATCCTCTAAGTCTTTTTGGGCATTTTCGAATAGTAGCAAGGCTTGGCTACCCTTCGGCTTAATTGGCACCATTGGTGCCATAAGGAAGAGCACACGGTGAACGAGCCAGGGTTTGAATGCAACATACATAGGAACAAAATGCCCGAAGGCTTACCCAAGCTAACAGAGGTGAAACAGGGATAGGAGAAAAATTAATGACATCGTGCGAAGGTGGTGGAGCTATTTGCTGGCAATGCAAAATAGTCATTACCAAGGTACAACCGCCGACGCTTTCAACTATACAAATCACAATGCACATGTGTTATAACTATGCCATTTCAATCACTCAAAACCTTTGGTAAGTGGATAAACCATTCGCGCCATCAAAGTTATGCCATAGTTTTGAAACCAAACACACACATCGAAACCAATACCAAGTGTTGGACCAATGCGCCAATGCGTTTTGATATCAAGAATTTAACCAATGTGCCAATGCGTTTTTATGTATACCAATGTGCCAAATAAATTGATCAAATAACATTTAAACACAATCCCCAATGTATCACAAACTCAATTACTCATGAAATGAAATTACATAATCAATCAAAGAATGTCCAATGAGTATATATTAAAAAGTTTTGCCAATTGCATAATGATAAGTAAAATGTAAACGCAATGGGCATATCAACAAGAAGGATAACGACAATTCAATAATGATTTTAATGCAACTTCGAAAGACCAAGTTTTCACGCTTACAGTCATGAAAAAAAAAATGAAGGTAAGTGTGCGAATGGCACAAAAATAAAAGTGTCGTTTATTAGAGAATTGCGATGAAAAATTAAGGTTTCCAAAAACCGGTGTAGGCAGCTTATAAGATAGTGGAAAAATGTGAATTGGCTGCCAACAATGGAGACACACAGGTAGAAGTAGTTATCTCTGCCAAAAGGACAAATTCAGATTAGGACAACAAAGATAATTCCAACTCAGAAACAACAACCAGAAAATCATATAAACATCATCATTAACCAACTATTCCAGCAGTGTTTTAAAAGATGAAAACAGATAACAGTCCTAAGACCAGTGAGTCATGACATTAAATATAAAATCTCTAATACTATTGACAGAGACACTGCTACCAGCAGGTGTCCATAGCCTCGACAGGGTTGCCATTTAACCCACTCTGACATCTGTATCCTACCAAGAATTTCTAGATCAGAATAAAGGACATTAAGAGGTTTCTTATTTGCAAATTTTCATATACCCGACATTGCTTCGCTGCCAACAGGCCTGTTCAGTACCCCGACAAAGTTGTCTTGGCGTCATGCATGCATTTACCTGCTGCCAGCATACCTGTTCAGCATCCCGGCAGGTTTACAA
>JASDQU010358841.1:0-11833 GCA_032191745.1 Picea mariana | reverse complement strand
GTAACCATAAAGAGCTTAGAATGGTGTCATTTTAGCTGACGTGTGATATGTGTAATTATAACACCACTCAACAAGGTGCAACCATTGAAACCGTTTATTTTGTTTGTCGAAGATAAAACAACGAAGGTAGGTTTCTAAACATTTATTGACAACTTTTGTTTGACCATCTATTTGAGGGTGGTAAGATGAGCTCGTATTGAGAGAGGTTTCGATCTGTTTGCAAAATTCTCTCCAAAAATTAACTTTAAATTTGACATCTCTATCGTTGACGATAACCTTAGGGAATCCATGTAGTTTGTAAATATTCTTACAGAATATTTCAGCCATTTGATTTGTTGAATCTATTTTTCCTTCAATAAAGTGTGCATACTTGGTTAGTTTGTCTACTACTACTAATATTTTATCTTTTCCATCGGATATGGGTAGTCCTTTAATGAAATTCATTGAGATTTCTTCCCATTTTTTATTGGGTAGATCTACTAGGTGTGTGAGATTGGGTTGGTATACCTTCATTTGGTCTATGCCCTTCTGTATGGCCTTTATGTATGGAGTCCTCATGATTCCCATTTCCCCCATGAGACCCGCTAGCATAATGATTTCCACCTAATAGGGGTGGATATTTACCATGTCTTTACTCCATCAAATACTGAGCAAGAATACCCTAATGTTTGCTATGTTCCTCCATTAAGGCTATCATTTTGTCCCATCCTCTTTGGAAATTCACAAAGGATAGTTTGACTTATGCTTGCCCCAACGATAAATGGTTCTGCATCTCCTCTAGGTTGCGCTGCATAATAACCTAGTTGTACTGTAGTGCATCATTCATTGTTTGAGTCACCCTTTTGGCCAAGAAAGTTGTCTCTTATGATGTTGCAGTTTTTGTCTCATGATTTTCCCCCATACAGACTTCTGGCTCTTCTCATTTAGGAATACTTGATGTAGGTTGTCCCCCACGAACTCTCCTCCTGGTCATTAGTGTTTTATCATAGGCTGGCACATGAATTGTCTCTGATACCACTTTAATGTTCCCAAGCTATTTGTTTTCTAGAACAAGGGTTTTTCTTGTTGATTTTAGGTTCTTCAGTTGTGGGTTTGTTTCATATTTGCATTTTTTGACATTCTCATGGTTTTAAAACAATATAATAAACACACAATGCAATAAGGTAATGAAAATATACAAAATTCAACACAAGAAATACCAACAACTTCAGATCTAACCTTTATTTAATTAGTAAGTTGATCTCCATACATGGAATCTTTAGATCTGAAATAGTACAGTGAGAATATGAAAGTAGTGGCTGACGAAAACTCCAAAAACAACACTCTGGAATAGAATTATGGACCCTCCTGGTCCTCCAATGGTAGCTATACACGATCAAGTTCTTTCCCTTTAGAAACTCATGTTGTTGGAAATGGCTGGTGCACACTTTTCTGGCTGTAACGGACCCTGATGAGTACGGCTCCCTGAATATTGGTCTCAAACCCCTGCAAACCTCTATTGGAAGATATATTTGGTAATGGAAAGGTGATAGGAAATATCTCTAAACTGTAGCTTCGTTGAATAACCTCCAAACAATGAAAATCCTAAGGATAAGTGCGCACTTTCCTGCTAGAAACTCACCCAAATGAGAGATGAGATAATTGTGAAGGAGAAACCCACCACCTTTGCCAATATTGAATCAGGAATATGAGAATATTTCACTCCCTTGCTGATCTCTAGGGTTTAGTAAGACAAAACCCTCAACACCCAAGCTCTTTTCTCCTATAAGTCATGTTATAACACAAGTTGTAGGTTGGGAAAAGCCTAACCCAACCACAAAAGAAAGTGCTACAATTTGAGAATCCTACACCCAATGTCTCCTTGATGTAGGTCATGTTATAGTGCAAGTTGGAGGTTGGGAAAATCGTGACCCAACCACGAAACAAGTGCTACAATTTGGAAATCCTACAACCAATGTCACCTCGATGTAGGTCTCGCACTTCAAGGGTGACTAGGTCACTCTAGGGAGGCCATCCCGGTGACCCTAGGGGGATTTAGATGGAGATGAATATGGATGGAAATGAATCCCCTATAGGTCAATTCTAAGTGGAGTTAAAGGTGGAAATAGATTCCTTGCAAATCAAGAAATTGTTGCCCCACATGTAGAACACTTCTCTGGATGATTGTACCTACCCAAGACACAAGAAAATACATTTTGCAATAATATATGTTAGTTGGATCAGAACGTTGAGCTTGTTTTTCCTAATTTGCAGAAATAAATAACAATATATATCAGCAAGAAAAATGTACTATAAGTTGCTTAATAAATGCTAAAGATCAAGTAAAAGATGCAAGAGAAAAACTAGTAAATGACTAGCTAAGCTCAAAATGAAAAAAACAATACTCTTAGCATAAAAGATAAGGCTTTTGTAAACACTTTTATGGAGAAAATTATATCAGCCTTATGGATCTAACATTCAATGCTACAACAAGAAAATCATCCACTGAAATCTCCTCAAACTTTTCCAAAAAGTGCACTAGGACAAGGACAGTAAGTGTGCAAACTTTGAGCAAAAACCAATGGTTGATAATAGAGTTATTAAAGCAAGTAAGTTAGGGTTTCTGTAGTCATAATAGAAAAAGATACAATTTTGTAACAATATCAATAAGTAACCCCTAGATGGGGACGCCCTAATGGTTGTGAGGTGCCCAAGGCACAAGGAAAATAATCCACTTTGCAAGAAGAAAAACGACCGAAAATCACTGTCCCTTTTCCAATCAAGAGACATGGTGTTCAAAATGATTGGAGGGTCCTCCTTCTTGGTTGGTACCTATAATAGTTTCAATATTTCCCTCCTCTTAGAAGGAATTTTGCACATCTCTGTTATAGAGACCATCATATTCAACTTCCCAAACATGGTTGGAACATCTATGTTCAACTAAATCACATCTTTTGTTGGAGTTGGCTTCGGAAGGAACTCATGTACTGGAGGTGGAGGTGGTGGGACCACCTTCTCTATAGATGGAGGATGAGAGGTTTCCCCCAGTTGAGGTAAAGTGGACGGTTTTGATGAAGGGATTGAAGCCTTATTTCTTCCAGTGTATGCCAAATATTCCCTCTTCCTCAGTTCCTTTCTTTGATTGTCTGTCAATTGATTTAACACCTGGAGTCTCCCCTCTCTCTCCCCCTGTCTTATGGCTTCATCAATCTATTCTTGTGTGGCCTCTTCCTCTTGGAACTGGCAAATCATATCCATGAAGTTCATATTATCGGGATATTCTTCATATTTTGGGGACATTCATCCTATTGGTGAGGTTCTTGACATGGAGAACACCACGGTGTCTTCTCTATTTTAACCATTCCAACCAAGTTCAACATATCGAGGATCTTTTCCTCTTGTTGAGGCCATAGTTTCCAACCTGTGGCATCTCTACTGTCTAGGAAAATGAGGTCTGGAGGTAGATTGATTTCTTCCCATAGTTGTTAATCTGCCTATTATAGCGGAAGTTGTAAGTTGGGAAAAGCCTGATCCAAACACAAATAAAGTGCTACAACTTGGGAATCCTACACCCAATGCCACCTCGATGTAGGTCCCGCACTTCAAGGGTGACTAGGTCACTCTAGGGAGGTGATCCCGGTGACCCTAGGGGGAATGAGATGGATATGGATAGAGATGGAATTGAAGCCCCTAAAGGTCAATTCTAAGTGGAGAAAAATGTGGGAAGAGATGCCTTTTAAGTCAAGTGATTGTTTCCCTAAAGGTATAGTACTTCTTCAGATGATTGTACATGCCCAAGACATAAGAAAATCCAACTTGCAATGATATATGTTAGTATGGATCAACAAGTTAAGCTCGTTGTCCCTAATATGAAGCAATAGATGATAGTTTATATCAGTAAATAAAGCCAATAAATCAACATGCAAAGATCTAAACTACTTTAGTAAATCAACATCAAGATTAGCAATGAATATAGGATAAACAAAATGACACTTTGAAGCTGAATAAAGGAAGTTGTTGTAACATGTATATTTATGCATAAAATTGAAGCCTTATGGATGCATATTTTAGTCACTTATATCACCAAATTACACCATCAAAATATGCCAACAATTATCCCAAAATATGTGCCCTGATTAGTGGAGTTATTGTGCAAAATTTAGGACCTAGTCTAGGGTTAGTTTAGGATTTATGGCTAGTAGTTTAGCTAGGTTAGATCAGCCCTAATGGTTGTATGTTAGGGTTTGTAACAACAAGTAAAGTATTGGGAGAGAGGGGATTCCCTAGTAAGGGAAAAATCCTCTCAATGAGGCAAACCAACTCCAAGCAAGAGACCTTTCAAAAGATAAAATTTCATGTTTCCCAAGGCAATGATTTTATATGTCCAATGCAAAAAATATATGACTAGTGCCTTTACTATTGGGTTAATGGAGTCAAAAAAATAAAGAGCTATATAAGCTACCTTCGTGGGGGTGTAATCCTTTTTACTTCCTAAGGCAGGTTTCTCTAGCTAGGGTTTAATCTAAGAGGGTGTATGCCCTTAATATACTTCTCTTAGCAAACCCTTGTTTAACCAATACCATGAAGCACAAAATGATGAATACTATGGTGGGGGTGTATGCCCTTATAATTACCACTTGTTAGAGAAAGATTTGTCTCACCCTATGCAATCTTGCAGAGAGAGACTTACTCCATTTCTCTATGCAAACACACTTTCTCTGATTGATGAATCCAGAGACAAAAATAAATATTTTTCCACTTGTACACACCTTGCAAGCTATACAACAAGCGTATACATTGGCTGCTCCACTATGACTCACGTACATTGGGATTTGTGCCAAAAAATCAACATTAAATGTCAAGTTTCCATGTCATGACAGGAGAGCTCTGATCCTTGGCCTTCCATATATCGGAAACATTTTGACTCGGCCCTTAAGTTGCATTTTGAAAGCTATAAAGAAGCCAATTCCGAGATATCAAAAGGAGGAGAGAATTCAACTTTGAGAGCAAAGTTACTCTTGAGAAATTATTACTTCATTATTGAGTCTGTATCCCTTTGTCCTTTAAGTCTAAACACAGTGTTCAACCCCCAAGCTCATCCCTTATTTGACTTAGAACCTCTTTGTCTCCCTTATATGAGCTTGGCTTTCGTGGAGGATTGAAGTGGTGGAGGCCCAGTTGGAAGGAACTCAGTTTCTCGATTCTGAACCATGCCGATACGGAATTCTGTAATGTTTTCACTTCTACTAATAATTTATTAATAGAAATACTCCTTTCCCATCTAATTGATATCTTGCAAATATATGTATTATGATCAATGGGCGTGTTTGTTTTGTATATTAATGGATTATTCTATCTAATGTGCTAACCTTTTATATTATCACTATATGCTTGCTTTTCTTGTTTGTTGAGAACTTTTTGTAGGTATAAAGCTTTGGGTCGAAGTGCTCAATGGTGGACATCATCAAATGTTTGGATGAGGTAGTCCTCTTTCTTACCTCCTTTGCACATTAGTTTATATAACATATGTTGGAATTGAGTTGATTTCTACAGTCACTCTTATCTATTATTGTTTACCCTAGCCATAGAGAGATTTTCCTCGTAACATAATTGGCGATCATACTGGGGATGAATCTTCTTTCTTAGGGTTTGAAGTACTTTTCTCCTTAGATTTCTCTTGTTTCTATTGTGGTTCTTGTCGTGTCATTACTTGACAGCTCCTGTTCACTCTCGGTCTGAGTTTTCAGCCTTTCTCCCTTGCATGGCCTTGTTTCAAATCATATACACGCCTTTTTTGCTGGACAATCATGTACATACGTGTGATGTCTCAGTGCAAGTTGCTTATATATGCACTGTTTTCCTAAACAGTCGCATACACCTTTTTTCCTTGCCTTTTTTCTTGGTTTGGTGTCTGTTGGGTGGGATTTTATGCTTGTTGAGACTTCTTAGGTCTCTGTAGTGCCTTTTGAGAACCCGTGGGATGACAGGAAACCCTCTTTTGGTTGAATTTTTGGGTGAATTTATTCTCTTCATCTTTTTATTTTTATTGTCCTTGTACATTGGGTTGGGTGCTTTGTTTCTTGATATCCTACTTGAGTTATTTTTCTTTTATACACAGTAGGTTTATATATCAAGTTACTTTTCAGTCCATGCATTTTTAATTTTGATATATTGAAAATACAAAAAAATAGGCATTTCACATTACTTGGCATTTTTGTCTTTTGAGTTTTTCATCATTAGCTTAGTGCATACAGTGAAATATTGCATCTTTACTTTTGAATTGAAGATTTGAATTTGAAAATTGCATCGTTTTTAGGAGCATATCATTCATCAAAAGTTAAAGTTAGGATTTTGCATTAATTTCATATTTACTTTTCTTGCAGAGTCATAAAACCATTGGTTTCATGATCATATACCTTCTTGAGTAATCGCGGCCATAAAATCAATGCTATAATTTAAAATTTATTAGTAACGATTTTATTTTCTAGGGTGCACAAACTAGCCTAGGATTTAGTGCCTTGGAATAGAATTTTCTGAGTAAACTTCTCTAAGGCAATTAAATCAACATATGTGTTTGAGTTAGGGAGTGGACAAATCCATTGTATAATTGGTAATATCAGAAGGCTCCACTCACACCGGAGTTAATCACAAGGTCGCGCGAAGTTGGTTGAAGGGATATCCCTCGGATACTCGCCTATCGTCAGAGATATCTCTGTGGATTTATTCGTATTTGGGGATCTTGCTAGTGCCCATTCTTCTGTGACAGGCAGTGCTTTCAAGGTTTCAGGATTTGCTACCCTGCCCATATGGTGATCCAAACTTATGATTACTCGCCTATGCATCGGTTATACAATGGTTTATTAGTTGCTTGACTTAGGTATCTCATAAGTTATTTGCAGGGGTTATTCTGCAAGCACCGTAGGTCAGATAGGGGTCAGACAACACACAACCTTTATGGAGGATTACCTCTCTGGGGGGATCTGACCGACTGGTTGTTAATCCCATGAGGAACCCTATAATTGATTCTGTTACCTCCGATCTTTAGCAGGGAGTCTCAGGTCCCTCTTGGACGAAACATACCTTCTTTAGGGAGGGGGGCCACTCAACCACTTTATCCCGTTTGCATGCATATTGGCCGTTTGACTTTTGGTGTGCTCTTTGCTTACTAGTTGGCCTTAAGATATATTTTTTTATCTTTAGAGTCTTAAGTCATCATGGAGTTGGACCAATCGCCCCACCGGTCCCGTCGCTTGTTACAGTTACCCCCAGATTTCGTGTCCTTGCTTTCTAAAATGCGTAGAGTCATTACATGTGGTACACACACATCCACCACTCAGACTTGTGATTCTACAAGGATGATTACTAAACCTAGTCTCCAGAATTCTGGGAGCCCTTTGAATCCCATACCCACTATAGTTAATGGCACCCCTTTGACTCTTGCAACCTCCATGGTTGTAGTACCAGAGGCACCTATCATTACTATGGCTCGGCCTATAGTTAATTCTCATGCTACCGCCTCAAACCCATTTGGGTTTCTTGGCCACTCACCGGGCTACAATGTTTAGTCCATCCCTATGGCTTCTAGTCCATTTTCTTATGGTATGCCTAACTTCACCTCACAATTTTTGAACTCCATCCCAGCTGCTAGCCCTAATGCTAGCATTGGGCTTGGGGGAAGCACACCTCCTTACACTCCTTTTTCATTTGGTGGATCTCAAATCCCTCAAATGACTCTTAATATAGGATGCATTCTTGCTTTTAACCCTGGGTCCAATCCTCCCACTTCTGGGTGGAATAATCAAGCTGGTGGACAAGTTTTGACTAAGTTCTGTCCTACAATCCTAGCTCCTAAGTGCAGATTCTGACTAATACGTTTGGCATGCGGAATCCACCTCTATCCTCTGGTTTCCAACCTGGGGGAGGTCAGTTTCACACTTTGGGAAATACCCAACCTAGATCTAATTCAGATGGGGGCATTTTATATAACCCTCAATAGAACATTTCAGCTGGAATGATGCCCAACCCACCTTATATGAATCAGCCCGAAGGAGGGATTTATAATGCCGAACAGGGCCATGGTGTTTACCAGAACCCTGGATGGCCTTTGAATCTACAAGCGCAATATTTAACGAAAGGTTGGGGCCAGATGTTACAACCCCAACTCTCTTTTCTGGCCACGCTTAATCTGCCAGATTTGTCTAAGTTAATGAATGACCCTATGAGCCATGATCCTACATGGCCCCCGGTCCCCACCAAACTTCCTTAAGACATCCCAAAGTTTGAGGGTAAGAATGGAGAGGATCATCGTGATCACATCACTACCTTTCACTTTTAGTGCTCATCAAACTCCCTCAATGACGATTCTATTCATTTGAGATTATTTAAACGTACCCTTATTGGAGTTGCGGTGAAATGGTATATTGAGCTACCAAGTGGGGCATATGGGACTTTTAGTCACTTGGTGATGGTCTTTTGTAACCACTTCCAGTTGCCCGTTCATTATGATGCTAGTTTAGAGTTGTTGTCTACATTACGCCAGGATACTGCCACTCATATCTCATACCATATCTAGGAGTGGCGTAGACGGAAGAGGTTGATTAAGTCCCCTATACCCATGGCCTTTATTTTAGAATGGTTTCTTAAGTCTTTTCACGCTCCTATCTCAAAGGACGTTGCTACTTATAGGGTTATCATTGAAGAAGAAGCTATCTTTAGAGTCCAATAATTAGATTTGATGTATTCTCAATCTAGGATGTTATACCATCTTACCCATGCCGATGGAATTTTAGGTTCCGCCAATGTAAAGTCCATAGACTCCTTGACGAACCAGTTGAAAGAGTTATCTTTAAGTCAGTTTGTAGGAGGACCAACCTCGTCTGTGTCTTCCAATCCCACTCAGTCGATGGATGTACACTCAGTGCAATCGTCGACCAACCCGAATGGTAGCCAACAACCAGGAGGGAATAAGAAGAAAGGACGTAATAACCGTAAGGGAGGGAAAAATGTTGATAAATCCAAGGACAATAATGAGAAGATAGGTATTAATGCTAGAGAGGGAAAACGAGAAAAACGTAAGGTGAAGTTTACCCATAAGCTTTGCACAGATGATCACCTTACCCATTTGTGCCCCAAACTTGAAGAAGTTGCATGGAGTTTAGCTCAATTGACCACCATGTTGATGAATCCATTCCCACATAATCAACACTTAGCCTTGAGCTCCTCGAATGTCGAAAATGAGGCTGGTGGAGGTCAAAACCAACAGTCGCAAGATGGTGACTATCTATGTATCAATATGGTCGATGCAAAAATCGATGTAGCCACTCGATCTCGAGACTATAGTTCTAAACAAACTATTCCTGGTCTAGAATATTCTCCTCCTCCCCCAGAGATGACTTTACAGATTGAGAAACCTGAGCCACAACCTCATATTTCGAAAGGAGTACTCAAGTGCTCTACCCATAATCCAAATGTTAGAGTCGCCCAGAACTACTATATTGTTGAGGACCTGGGCCAAACCCCTTGTGCGATGTTGGATTTGGAGGTACTCCAGAGGTGTCCTTCATAAAGGAATGCCTCTTTCTACTCTAGAACCCAGTGGCTCAAAGATTATCAAGTTTGATGTCACAAATGTTAAGTCTCATTTTCCTTACCATGTGGCTTTCCAAATCCATGTGGAGTATTCAAAATATACCATCAAATGTGTGGTTGTTGATGAAGGCACTGCTACGTGTGTGATGTCCCTGGTTTGTTGGAAATCTCTCGGTTCTTTGACCCTTTCCAAGTCATCTAACATGTTGACTACTTTCGATGGTCATTCCTTCTGCCCTCATGGTATTCTTCCTACCTTTCCGGTCCAGTTAGGTGGGAAGATAGTAGAGGTGGAAGTAGAGGTAGTGGATGTGCCTCTTGATTATAACCTATTACTAGCTCAAAATTGGACTTATGCTATGATCGTCATCATGTCATTCATATTATGTACTCTTTGTTTTCCTCATGAAGGGAAGATTGTGACGATCGATTAGTTATCCTTTGCGTACTCTAGTCCTAATGCATCTCTTGGAAAATCAATCCCTGTGATCAACAATTCTTGACCGACAACTGAGAATATATGTGTTGGAATGTATTCTTCCCTTATGGGTACTTTCGACTTCTCGGTACTGAACCATCAAGTTTATGCCATGTCCAATAGGTCTGTCTTGATTGGAAGGTCCATTCCTTTCCGCATGTCTTATTTTGATGATGTGTGGACCCTACCTTCCCTGACTTCGTCTTGTGAAGGAAAATCGCATGCTGGAATGGCCATGCCACTATCGACAAAAGAGATTACATATCAAGTTGTTCTCAACTCTTCCACTGATCCTGATCCTATTCCCTCACTAATAGACGAAGAGGATCTCATGTCTAGGCCCCCATGGGCCACTATTAGGCTCCAATCTACTGATGTAAGTTAGAGTGCAAATGATTGTCAATCCAGTGTTTGTAAGACTTAGAGGCACATCCAAAATATATGGATTTAGAGACAACTTTTATTCTTTAATGGGAATAAACCAAAACCTATTCTAAGGGCTGAATATGGAAGAGATGCTAAGCTTATGTTCAGAAGTCCTATTCATAGATCTCATAACAGTAATCAACAATTATTTTCCTAAAGAGTATCAACAGTAAGCATTCAAGAGATGTTCGAACTAGTTATAAGGCTTATCAATGCTAGAAGGACAAAACTCTTATTCAAGAGATGCATTCATTGTCTTCTTTCATTCATTAGCAACTATCATCAATTTAAATCAAAAGTACTGAAAGCGTAAATAACTCAAAAAGCATTCATGATTATCCTAATGCTTGAAAGCAAACTACACATTGAATTCTTATTCAAGAAATCATTCACAACATGAGTAAGGCTTAGAAACATTAAGCATTCTAATTAACTATGGAATTCATATAACTACAGCAAAGGATAAACTCATCTACAACAAGATCTAATCTAAAACATGTATCAAAGATTACTTGAAAATAACATAAAGGAAGAGTGTACTAGTTTGGGAAAGGGGGCCCTCCAATGCTTCACTTGTACACTTGAGTTGTCTCAGATAAGAAAGAGCTCCAGCAGCATTCACATCATCATATCATAGGAATTATCAAGAACAAAATGAAGAACTAATCTCATGATTGCAAATTCCAAAGTTTCTTCATTCACATTCAAGGTTGTCATACTAGTCTATGCTTTAGAGTATTTATACAAGAGTTTTAAAACTAATAATGCTAAGAAATCTCCTAAAGATCATGATAAAATCCATAATATATTCTAGGAAGGTTAAATTCCCCCTTCAGATCCATAATATATGACCAAATCCCACGAAAATCTAAAACTGTCCATGATTTAAGGCTAAAATAGGGTATTTTCTACTGAAGTGGCCCTATTTGACCAGCATTGACTAGACACCTGGAAGGCTTAGATCTCGAAGATGGTAGCTCATCATCCATCCTTGTACATCAAGGATGATGACCTAAGTCTTAGATTTCACCCAGGTGTCCTGGAAGTACACGAATGTAGGAGCAATTACGGGATTTAGTCAAATCCTGTCATTTTTGATAAATTTTCAATTTTAATGCCAAAAATTAGAAAACTCAATTCTTAACCTAAAGAATGATAAATATACCTTGCATAAGCTGTTTTATGGAAAATATGGAATGAAATGGAGGCAAAATGGATGGTTATAGAGGCAAAAGTGTAGTGTATAGAGTAAAAAGGAAGCATAAAAATGTACTCAACAACCACCTTGTTGTCTTGTTCACATAATTGTTTTGTTTAGAGAAATGACAATTAAAACAATCAAACCTGGAGTCTTCACTTCTA
>JASDQU010358840.1:7897-19775 GCA_032191745.1 Picea mariana | reverse complement strand
TTTTCCCCATTGAGTATTGCATGGTTGTATTGATGGCGACAACATTGGCACTGAGTTGTTTCACTTCTTGTTGGGTCTCAATGAGACCAGATTGCAAGGTGTTGAAGCGAGCTTCCAAGTCTTGGCTACGAGTATAGGCCATGAGGATAAGGAAACTAAAAAGGGGCGGGCGGGGTAAAAAATTTTGGCCAAAAAAATGATATGGATGAATGTGATAAGGGCGAAGAGATGAATCCAATGGAATAGGTCTCAAATAATGGTGAAAAAATTTCTTGACTTTTTTTATTTTTTTATTTTTTTACGGAGTTATACTCCGGTCTGAAGAATACTGCAAAGAGGAAATGCCCAAATTCTTAACCAAAAAGAAATGTGTATTTACTTGGAAACCCGAACACAGTTGTGCAGCAATAGATCTTGTATGTTTTAATTTGTTTATGTTTCTTTCCCCCAAGGGTTAGGTATTCAAGGGTTCTACAGAAAAGGGTTTTCCCTGTGCTATAGCTCTCTGATATATGTGCGGGGTCCAACAGTAGTACTCGGCCCAATATCTCAGGGCACTAACTAAGGAGGATAGACCGTACCCTTAGTTGTACTACCTGACTACCCAGGTACTAGAGAGTATCTTCCCGAGTGTTGTTCTCAGTGAAACTATAGAAGTCAGGCGGTCGATTGGTTTATCTAAAGAGGGCTTAAGGTAATCTAGGTCGATCCGTACAAAAGTGTTATCTGATGTGCTACCACTCGAAGGGGTACCAATAAGGGTTACTAGGGTGGCCAACAAATGTGCGCTTAATTACCACTTGTATTTCCTGCGTGTATGAATCCCTCAACCACAGGTTTATGCATGTAACGACATATCTCTATGGCTTAAAGATGCCGGAATACGTCTCTACCCTGAAAAAAAAAATTAACCCACACTTTCTGCCGAGGAAAGTGCTTTGATACCACTTGTAATATACCATATATAAAATGTATGCAAAACTGAAATAAAATGCTAGTAATGGCAGAATAACAACAATATAACCAGAACATTCAGCACAATAACACTGAAATGATATAAGAATAACAACAGAAATAACACTTTGAATCTGGAAGCAATGTTCACGGGCCTCTTTGAGGGAGAACCTCCAGTTGAGCAGAGCTCTATAATAATAATATCCAAGCTAGGGTTCTCATACCCTCGACTCCTATTTATATTAAAAAGAAGCATCTAAAAGAAGATCCTTCTAGAAGCGGAAGATTCTATTAGGTCTTCTTACATCCGCCTTATTCTATTTTATTGAAAGGCCTTATTAATATTGACCTTTATTACATCCAAATATATTGTTCTACCTATGTGTGGGTTAGGACCCTAACAGATAGTGCCTGAAAACTATGTTAAAGAAGGGAAAAGGGTTAGGAAGGAAGTAGGTGGTTTTCATCTAGTACGAACTTGCATCAAAAGAATACTGAAGACCTGGAACTTTGTGATAGGGACCAAAAAATATGTAAGAGCTATTATCTGAGAGAAAATACATCGTTGCACAAGAAGTGCATCGAAGAAGAAGAACAAGTTTTAAAGGATCATAGATTTCTGCTCAAGTCTCATAATTGAGCAAGGAAGTTGTGATTGGGAAGGTCTCGAAAAGAGGAATACATATGTAATGGTTACATTAAAACATAAAAATTGCTAGAGATGTCTTCATATAGAAGAAAGAAGGTGAGAGAGAGACGTCTTGGTCTTTAGACGAATTTTCATTGTAATGTGTTTGTGAAAGACAGGAGTTGTAATCATGTTTTTCTTTTTCTGAAATGAATAGAACAGAGAAAATTGATCCAATTGTACAGTGTTGATATTGTTTCATAGTTTACTATTATTATGTGTTTTGTGAACGTATGATTTTCTTGGTCAGTGAATGAGTTTGCGAAGAAATTGAATAAGTTTCAAGTGTTCTCTTCTGTAAGATATGCAAGGAGTGCATACTGAGTGCAAGGAGTGAGAGAGAGAGAGTATTTTTCGACTCGAAGCTCAGAAGAGATAGCATAGAACTTTTGTATGCAGAGTGTGCATATCAAGCACAAGGAGTGCGTATAGAGGGAACTTGTTTTAAGTTCAAAGGGATCAATAATACGAGCGTAGAGTGTGCCAGGAGGGCACCAGAAAGTCTTTTGGAAGGCGCAAAAGGGCCAAGTCCCTTTGAGAATGAGTAAGTTAAAATATCAAGGAGAAATAGTGCAAGTTTGCATGTAGAGCGCAAGTGTGCACCACGGTGAAGTTAAAATTTCATTAACAGAAGGTCGGGAGGGAAAACACCATCAAAGCCTTCAAAATATTCAAAATCCTTCAAGTTAGGGAGGAAGTCAAATCCAGAAGAATTGACGCCAAGATATTTGGCAAGAAGTCATTGAGAACCTGAATGAATGGTAGGAATCCTTGGAGGGAAAAGCTTCGATAGTCGTGCATTGTTAGATCAAAAGAAACTGCAAGGAGGATAACGTTGGGAATCATTCAGCACTTGAAAGCTCAGGAGAGGTAGCGAACCATCAATCTCAAGGAAGATCGAACCATTGATTCATTTCATCAAAAAATAAGAAATCAAGAGTTGGGAGAATGGAGGAAGTTTCTCTCGAAAATCCTAAAATGCGAACATCCTATTCATGAGCAGAGATCTAGACCATTGAATCGCAACGAGTGTGAGTTGTTGATCTGACGCACTTGAATTTCGTGAATTTAGAATTTGGAAAGGGGGAGAGAATTGTTTTCTGATTTCGCGAATCGTGAAGTCCCGATTCACGAGAAAGGATCCACACCATTGGATGACGAGGAGCTGTGAGTCATTAGATATGACTCACGTGGATTTCGGAAAACTAGAGATCGGAAGAAAAGAGGGGAACCTTTTTTCAAAACCCTGAAATGTGAATTATCGATTCGCGAGGAATTGATCTGGACCGTCGAACCCGAAAGTTGTGGATCATTGATCTGAGGAGAACAGGGTTCGGGAGTTCGAACCTCAGGAGAAAGGAGGAGAGATTATCCTCTAAGTTCATGAAGGGTAAAGTCCCATAGCACTCAGAAGTTGGTACCCAAGTCATAGCTATAGGTCACACCAGTGGAAGTTAAGAGAAGAGCTAGCACGCACTAGACTCTTATTTCAGATTTCGGTGATAGCTGAGAGATTCGAGGGTGACTCATATCGAAACACCCAGTACGTGAAATCCCGAAACACCTTTTGGATAGGCGCATGGTCATAGCCAGTGGTCACGTAGAGGAAGCTTGCGCCCGCCACTAGTTCTTGCGGGTGAGGTTTCATGCAAGGCATGTGGATTTGTTTCGTGGAGGTTCCAATAGGGAACCAAAGAGCTGCCCCAGCTTTGAGAGTTGAAGATCCATTTACCAGGAGGTCGACAGACCCCGCTGAGGTGGGGGAACTGCGTCGAAAGTGATCAGGGCAAGAACAATTATGCACACTGATCATAGTGGGAGCATAACAAGATTCAGGAATCTAGGGAGAATTGAATACTTCTGGGATCAACAAGAAAAAGTTTTATAGGGAGAAAGAAGTTGTTGCAGTTTTGGTGGCAGCAAGTATGTTATGGCTCATTGGGTCAGCTAGAGGAAAGAATGCTTGCATGTTTGCAAGTGTTGTTGGTGATATTGTTACATAAGGAAGGAAGCAACAGAGGGTTGAAGTGTTGGTTATAAGTTTGATAAAAGAAGCATGAAAGCTTCTACTGCCATCAGATATTCAAGTAGTATAAAAATTTATTAATGGCAATCATGCAGGTATGAGTTTTTATCACTCTTTTTGCATAATTGTTGAAAGGAAATTTTGGTAAGAATTTCCTCAGCCAGAGTTGTTTTATAAAATCACATGATTATATTATTGAATGCATACCATTGGATGTGGTAAAGGTTGGAGGCCTGGATTAATTCAAATCTTTTTAGCTTCTGAATGCACACACTCACATAGTAGAATGTCACATTAATTTGGTTATGGGGTAATAACGCGAGAATTAAATATAAGAACTGGTTATAGGAATAAATGCCAGTAAGCTATTCATGTATGAGACCGGGACCTGGTTGGATATGGAAAGGTATAGATATGGAAAGGTTATGAGCGACATAGGTACTAAAAGCTTCCTACTTTTAAATAAAACTTGGGCTGCAACCTTTTTGCTAACACTAATGAACACCACATAATTATATTCTTGGTGTAGTGTTCGGGTTGAAAAGGAAGGCATCCAATCAATTGGGAAGACAATAGGAAGTGTGTGGAGAATGTGTCAACACATTGGCCAGAATTCCAACTTATGAATGGTGAGATACATGATTGAGATAAAGAGTGTTATGCAATTCAATGTAGGGTGCACTGAATAAGAATTCATTGAAAATTGCACTCATGCATAGTAAGTGATAGAATTGTATACCAAATGCAATGGTTGAATGTGTTTTGTAAGTACATGCATATATATTATTGCATGGAAATAATTGTTACTAACAGCTGAAATGTTGTTAACTCATGAAGTTGAGGACATTTCAGGGAGGTGTTAGACATTGCAACAGGAAAGTTGCAAATCAAGTAGTCACACGAGCAATGACTACAGGAAATTTTCTTATTCAGAAAAAGAAGTAATGAACTTACATATATTACTATGAACATGCATATGCATAGAAGGACGAGTCATTCTAGTTTAGTAATTGTTGGGTTATTGTGATTGAATTGCTAAGTGCAGGAAATTCTAGGACCATTGCATAAGATTTTGTACATATTGCAATTCAATTATGATGTATAAGAAATACTGACAAATTGTTGGCAATATGCAAGATGAAGTCTTGCAGGAAAATGGTATGTAGTTTGGTGCCTGTGGAAAATCACAAGGATGGCTGCATTCATAATATGGCAACAACCAAGATGAATTATGAAATAGAATTTCATGTTTTGGGGGGGGAATTTGAATTCCCTTTTGAACTAAGTTGGAGTTCCTAAATGAATTATTTTATGTTTTCTCATGATAACTGCATTTGGGTGATGCAGATGAGATGATGTTGATAAAAGTTAGGATGTTGACTACAAAGAGTAGCTCGGGAAGATGTTGATTGGAGACCTCTCAGGGCAGTTGGAACTCCTCAAGCCACAATGCTCTGAGACTTCTGGTCCAGCCTATTGTTGAAGCCCAAGGAAAGGGAGGTGTAGCAGTCGATGGAGTGTGTGACAGTGAAGGTGTACACTCCTGGGGTGGGACAAGCATGTGGGGAATGAGAGACCGATGGTTGGAGTGTTGTTGGGGTTTGGATGGTTGGAGTGCTGCTGAGGTTTGGTACCTTGGCCTAGACCATGTTGATATGGAAGTGTTCTCAATCAAAAGATAAGTATCAATTCTTTATTCATTGTATGCTATGTATCTCATAATTCGTATACATGTTATAATGTTATTAGAATTGCCTATATATATATATATATATATGTTCTAATGTGGCTTCTAAATGAATAGGTGTATGAGCAAAGTGTTTACATCTGTGGAGTCATAGAACTGCTGAGAGTTTATCAATGGATGGAACATCATGGATCTACAGCCATTCGGTGCTTTCAATGAGGTTTAATTGAAGCATGTAACAAGGAACAATAAGTTGAATGATTTCTTGAAGGAACTCAATGGAATACAACAACTGAGTTTCAGTTGCAGTATGGATACCAGAATTGGTACTTGAAAGTAAAGCACCAAGTGGATAATGGGCTTCCAATAGCTAAAGCTTAGAGATTTTGAAGAATTTTTGAATTATATATGTATAAACAAGTTGCACTAAGGACAATAAAAAAATAAGGGGAGGGGATTGTAATATCCCTCGGTAGAGCCCCAGTTGTAATTATGAATTGTAAACATAGTTGATAGGCTGGTGAGATGAGTTATAATAAGATAGGAGGCTTATGTGGTGATTAGGCTAGAGAGCCTAGGATGCTAAGGCCAGGAGCCTGTTTTGTATATGTAATTATGCAAAATCATTAATAAAAATATACACATTGTTGTGTGTAGACCAGCCACGAAGAAAGAGTGATGGGGGACTAAGCTTCCACAAGGCTAGGTAAGGGAGGGGGCTAAGTGTTTGGGCCTAGGGGCTAAGCTAGGGGGATTACCTCTAAAGGAAAAATAATTTAATATTAATTCCTGAAGGCTAAGGTGGGCATGTTGAGTGTTGTCCTATGTTCCTGGAAAAGTAACATATGTTAAGTGGAGTGCATGTGATTGTAGGAAGACATGTGTCAACCTGAGCGCATGCAATTATAGATGGGAAAGCCAACAATGTTGGGTTCACTTCCCATTCTTCCAACCTCTGCATGAGTTCGCTGGTGATTCAACCATTCAAATTTGGAACCCGTTTTGCCTCTGCAATCGACCTCTGTGTTGTTTCCTGGACACGAACCCAGTGAGAACCCATGGGAAAACTGATGGACTGAGCCACGTATTTCGTGAATACAGAGCATCCCATATATGTCTGTGTCGTGTGTGTCTCATAATGGTTGGTTGTTGCGGCCACACAGTTCCTCGACTGAGGGTGGCTTGTTGCCATCAATTTTTTCTTACTGAGCTGTGTTATGTCTTAGTGTGGACGGTTGTCATTTTTGGATGTCCATACCCAATTTCTAGTTGCTACTATCATCCCTGTGTGAATGAGTGTTAAACCGTTGTTGTTGTCCTCACCTGGCTAGAGCTGAGTCGAGGAGTGTGTTGAAGAAGCGAGTTGTCAAGCCCGTGGTAGAAGAGGCAGGTTGTCAGGCCTGTGAGAAGCTCTCTCCAGGTGAGAGTCTGCTAGGAAGTGGTTTTATCCTAGAGAGAGTCTAGTACCAGCTACGGAGCTCTGAGAATTCCTGATCCAACATGTTTTTGAGACCCAGAGAGGGAGGTGAAGCACCAATGGACTATGCTTGTGAAGGTGTATACTCCCGGGTGGAACAAGCATGTGGGGAATGAGAATCTATGAGTAGTGGGCGTAAGAAGGATCCTGGAGAGAATCCTTTCGGTTGCTTTGTGTAGTTTCTTGTAACCTCAGCCTAGTCTAGGATTCCCTTGCCCTGGGTGGAGCTTGGTCCCAGCTTGGGGGTGACCCACTGCTGAGCATGATGAGCAATGTGGTCTATGGCTGGGAGGTTCATGGAAGGTCTGAACATAGATGGTGGTGTTATTCCAGTTGAAATATAAGTATAATTTATCTGCTTAATTTTATGTTATGCATAATGCTAGAATGTTATCATGTGTTCCATTGCATGGATGAATTGTTGTTAATTCTATTTAAATCTGAATGGTAACAGTAACTCTATGTTAAAATGTGTTAATTTGATTTAATGCATATTATATTTAATGTGAATATCCCGCAGTAGTGGCATTGCCTGGTCTCTGTGGAACACCAGGGATGCTACATTTTGGTATCGCAGCTAAGTCAGAGCTGAGTAGTGGCATTTCCCAGGCATGTTGATGGCTAGGGATGTTACAGAGTGAAACAAAGGTTATGGTTAACAATGGTTAACAACATGGAAGCCCTTACCTCCCTTTATATTCACCTAGAAAAAGCTATTAAGAGATTTCTTGAGTCATTGACATGGACTAAGTGACAAAACCCATTAAGAGGAATAATAGAAATGGGTTACCAAAATATTTGGATAGATCTATAATTTAGTATATATGGAAATAAATTTGATTAGCCATTTACCAAATTTCTTTTCCACTCATTGGATAATATACAAATAAAGGTCTAGTTGGTTCCAATACTAAAGTTTTGTAGTGAACCAATCAGGAAGATCATGGGGAATATGTCTTTAGCATAGGAACTTGGAACTTTGGATTCAAGAGCCTAAAGTGTAGCGAAAAATCTAAAGGTAGTTCATTGTGTTGTTTATAGATTCTTGTTCCTATAAAATAGAGAGAAAGGAATAATCTACAAAATGCCTATTAACACACTACTACATGTAGCTTGCAAAAGAAGGAAGATACCTTTGACTTGGCCCTATCAAATGAATGACATATATAATAGCCTAAGACATCATTTATCATGAAATAGAGCAATGGAGTAGGGCACCCTTTCTTGATGTATTTAAAAATATTCACTTCTTTTTATTTTCATTTGTTAATAAATGAATGAAATGAAGCCTCTAACCAGAGGGTTTAATTATGGGAATTTTGAGGTAAAAAATGAGCCTCAAAACAAAAAATTACTATCAAAGTCAACTTTAAAATAACTAATAAGATTTCCCCTAGGGGTGTAAGGTAGTCGGTGATGGAGTGTATTGTTAAGGTACTCTGTTATGTGAAGTCATTGGTTTGAAACATCAACTTACCTTGTGTGTTGTGTATGGGTCGTCATGTGCACACTTGGAGGTTATAATGGTAGCAGTCGGATAACACGACCCCTTGTCACGCGAGTACATGCCCGACTAGTTGTTGATTCCACTAGTCACAATAAAATGAACCAATAAGATTCAAGATGATGATGTCAACCATAAGGGTAAATGTTTTTGTAGGGAAAGGAAGAAAACTAACATTTTAATCATATTTTCAACTTATCTCCTTATAGATTTACTCAAATATCAAGTTTAGGCACTTGTTGGATGTAGAATTAAACAAGTATCCTCTTTGCATACTTTTGATCGACCCACTGTGATATAAACTATAAATACATGAAAAAAATGTTTCTTTCAAGAAACACTTTTTTTTCATGTATTTATAGTTTATCTAGTAGTGGATCAATCAAAGGTATACAAAGTGAGTACTCATTGGATGTAGATTTTAATTTTACATCCAACAAGTTCCTATACTTGAAATTTGAGTAAACATATAAGGAGATAAGTTGAAAATATAATTAAAAATGTAGTTTTGTTTTTTTTTTCCCTTTTAAAAATGCATAACTCTTATTTTATTATTTTAACTATTATTCTATTATTTTTCCTTCTGAGGTCCATTTTAGACCTCAAATTTCCCTTAATGATGCAATTATAAGAAACAAGGGACCAAAACCTAGGGCCTTGAAGATGGCCAAAATAAAAACCACTTGGCCTTGTCACAAGTCTTCCCATTGAATTTTAACAAAGAGGGTGGCAAGACCCATAGTCTTCCTTACAATTGTACACCACTTCAGGGCATGCAGCACTGCGAAGTTTCTCACTTGGATGTCTCAAAACACCAAGGATACTTCATTTGAACTATGCTTCTTCACTTAGATCATGCCCATACTCCACTCTAGGATATCAACAAGTCACACTCCTACTCTAGCACAACTCTTATATACTTAGACAATTGTTAACAACTTAACACTTAGTCATATATATAAGCATACATCCATGAACATGAGAAACTAGGAGAACAATTGTGGAACAAACAAAAGACATACACATAAATAGTGCAAGAGGCATGATCTATGCCTAACACTGGACTAAGTCTTTGTTATTGCAAAATAGTTACAATATGAGCATTACCAACTTGAATTTCAATTCGGTGGAGTCAAAAAATGTGTCTTCTCCTCTTGCAATCTTACAACTTGACGAGGATGCGTAACATATGTTTGTATTCTCCTCTTGCAAGTGAAGAATGATTTTTGAAGTAAAACAATATGGATGAGAAAGAAAAGCATATTTGTTGGATATTTTTTAATCTACCTAGGTAGAAATGAGCATGTTGACTCCATGAACTTAAGACAATGAACTTGTTAGAAGTCAACTATCAAGAGACTATTGATAATTTCCACCTGCAACAACTAGATTGAGGGATGCAATTTGAAAACGTTTTTTAGCTATTGTATCTAAAACAAAAACATATTTTGTTTGGTTGGTTTTTAAACCACAAAACATTGATGATTCAATCACATAATTCACGAAGATATGTGTAGTTTATAAGGGTTTGGAAGTACCAAGGTATATTGTTGAGTCTCAACTTCAAAATTCGAATTACATAGTTTCGCTTCGTGAGAAAGCACAACCGCTTAGTCTAAACATTGTATTTTTGGAGGGATCATATATTAGATGTGAATGTAATCGGGAAAATGACAATAATGTTCTTTATGTATGGACACGTCATTCCCTATAACTACCTATTCTAGAAAATCAAGGCAATATAGCTCTAAAATAATCCCCGTACCATGAAATTGGGGTGAATGAGAGTAGAAAGCCTCATTTTCACCAAATGGGGTGGGCTAGAAATCTCTTCCATGATTCCCATTCCTAGAAAATTGAGGCAAATGAAAGTAGGAATCCCAATTTACATGAAATGGGGAGGGAAAAATCACTTCCAGAAATCCCCAATCTTGGAAATCAAGGGAGAATGGAAGGTTGTAGATCATATTTCATAGGGTGAAAACCAATTATTTTGTCTCTTCATTATAAATAATTGTGATTTAATTTTCTATACATATTTTTTTTAAATAAATTTGGAGTGAATCATAATAAAACACTACAACACAAAATATTCACCCAATCAAAATTTGGAACCCCCTAATTTCGCCCATTGGAGAAATTTTGCCCATAAAATTTTCTATGTCAGAGATGTGTCATAGATAAATGTCGTTGAACTTTTTGAACTACATAAAGCATTCAATGTCCTGGTCCTTAACTTTTTGTAAATTTGTATTCTTAAATGAATGTGAATCATCTCATATAAGCCAATAAGACACAAAGTTATTTATTGACTTTTATTTACCCATATGCATTAATATGAGTGCATAAGTGTGATATATAATTTTTGAATTAAAACTCCATATAAACATTGATGCATTTCTTGGAAAAAAGAATATAATTTTCTAATAATGAATGCTAAGATGACTATTCAAAACAATGGGACATGGGTCATAGATGAATGACTTCAATCTTTTGAAATTATAAGATACCAAATTTCTCAATCCATAATTTTTTTTAAATATTTATTCTTAAATCAATTATTTGTAATTGCAATAATCCCATATAAGTCAATTTAAAGACACTCATTTCTTGATTTTTTTTCCCTATATTATGTATTAATATGAGTGTATAAATATGATACATTTTTTAAAATAAAACTCCATGTAAATAAAAATGCATTTTCTAAAAAAGCACAGAATTAATTGATAATGAGTATTAAGTGGATTATTCAAACTTATTGGAGATGGGTCATAAATGAATACCTTTGAACTTTTTCAGGGACATTTGATTTCCCATCCCAAATATGTCATAATTTTGTATTCTTGAATAAATTACTTGTAATTGAAATCATCACATATCGAGCGACAAAACACAAAACTATTTATTAATTTTATTTAGTTATATACATTTACAAGTGTATAAATATAATATATATACAGAGATTAATTAATAATGTGTCCTAATTGGACTACTAAGAATCATAGAAGATGGTTCATAAATAAATGATTTTGAATACATGGTTAATCTTGAAAATGGATATTGAGATAAAGATGCCTAAGGAGGTGACGCAACACTGGGATTGGTTAACTGCTAAGTTAATAGGTGCATAGGGTGCGATAATTGTTGTGAGGCCCAAAATTTATGGAGGATCGATACAATACTATTTAATATTCCACATGTTTTACACCTTCCACGATGAGATTAATCACGTGGACTATTTAATATTCCACATGTTTTACACCTTCCACGATGAGATTAATCACGTGGACTGACCTCCTCAGAGCTTGTCGATATTTTTCAAGGAAGCGACGAGAAGCATAAATCCATGTCGATCTAATCTGAATCATCCTAGTAAGCTTTACATTTGTTTTGTTTATAGTTTTGTCATGTCGACCTAATCCGAATGCTAGTAGTAAGCTTTACATTAGTTTTGTTTATATGCTAGATTTATGTTCTTTCTTCCATGTCGACATAATCCGAATCCTAGTACTATGTTTTACATTTGTTTTGTTTATAGTTTT
>JASDQU010358837.1:0-11862 GCA_032191745.1 Picea mariana | reverse complement strand
AGTCCTTGAATACTCCATTCATGAAGGTCATAAAAACAACGGGTTCATTTTATAGTCCAAATGGCAGCACTGTGAACTCGTAATGACCACACCTTGTTCTAAAGGTAGTCTTGTTGGTGTCTTCATATTTTATTCTTACTTGGTTATATCCCATTCTTATATCTATTTTCGAAAAGATCTTTGCATCCTTCAACTGATCGAAGAGATCATCAATCCTCGACATAGGATGCTTGTTCTTCACCGTTACTTTGCTCAATTTCCTGAAATCGATGCACAATTTTAGCGTTCCATCCTTCTTCTTTACGAATAGGAATGGGGCACCCCAAGGCGACACACTTGGGTGTATATACCCCTTCTTCAGAATTTATTTAAGCTGTAGTTACAACTCTTTCAGTTCTTGCACACTCATCTTGTATGGAGCCTTTGACACTGGAGTTGCTCCAGGGATAAAGTTCAAATAGAAATTGATATCTCTTTTCAGAGGTAGTCTAAGTACTTCTTGGAATACATCTTCGAAATCTTTAAGTACCTCATGATCCTCAATACTTCACACCTTATCCTTAGGTGTTTCCCCCACATGGGCTACAAATAATTGAAAGCCTTTTCTGTAGCACTTCTTCAGCTGCATTTTTGAGGTTTCTCTAATAGTAACAACTCTAGGAATTCCTTGGATGGCTCTATGATTCCATTATTCATCTAGGAAAGTGAATTCCTTGTTTCGACAGTCCAAGATGGCATGGTGCTGATCCAACTAGTCCATCCCAATTAGACAGTCATAAGAGCCTAACAACAGAATGTTCAAATTGGCCTGCCTGCTCAGTCCATTCATGTCTACAGGACAAGACTTGACTAACTCTGTGAATTTCCTCTTGGTTCCTGTAGGTAGTTGCACTAACCAAGAATTTTCATGTTTTCTTCTTATCAAATGCAAACTTTCTACCACTCTAGGGTCTATATAACTATGGCTAGCCCCTAAATCAACTAAAATAGTAAATGGTTGGTTTTTTATCATACCTTCTACTTCAATCATGTATGATTGATACTCATCTTGCTTATTGTCCAGGGCTGTGTAGATCCTTGGAATTCTACTGCCCATGTCCTCCACTGTTTTAGCCTGTTGAACATTGTGGAGAACTCTTACTTTATCATTTCTGTGGGGCCAATCCCTGTACCTATGGTTTTATTTATAAACCAAACATTCCATAGGTGGCGGCCTTGACATTTTCCCACCCACTTCAACCTTCCTAGGATCTCTAAGAGATGGATGTCCTTGATGACTGTTTCTAAAAAAGGGTGGTTTATTTCCCTTCTGCCTCTATTCTTTCTTGAACTTTTTCTAGTCATCCCAAGCCTTCCGAAAGGTAGGCTTTTCTCTTTGTTGTTAAAATAAGAAATTCTCTCTTCTTATCGTTTCTTCCATAGTCTTTGGGTCATCATACTGAATATTATCCCCAATAGGAGGCAGTAATCCACTCAGGTACCTCTGAATCATGACAGACTCATCTTTGATGAACGGAACATACTTTAGTAATTTCAAAAACTTTCGTTCATACTCATCAATGGTCTAGTTGTCTAGCTTGAGTTCAAAGAACTCTTTCATCTTTCTATCATAATATATTTTAGTTAAGTATTTCCTCTCGAAATGCCTCTTGAATTCTTTCCATGTGATGTCCCTTTCCTTGAATGTTGCACCTACACAAGTTGATCCCACCACATGGATGCCTTTCTCTTCAATTGATACATGGAAATCCTGCCCTCTGCATGAGAGGAATAATTCTGTCATTGAATGTATTTCCTCATACCAAGAAACCAAGTTTCAACATCTTCCTCCTTCTTATGTTCTCCATTGAACGTTGGAGGCTTGATCTTGTTCATTTCCCCTTTCAATTCATCCATTTCAGATCTTCTGTTCTTTCTGGTAGGAGATGGGCTTGAACTAATATGTGCTTCCCTACTGGAATGCTTTGGGGAGTGACGATGTTGTCTGCTGACACTCCTTGATCTTCTTTTCCCCTCAGGGGTCCTGCGAATCTTTGTCTTGCTTGAGTCACTCTCCTTTTCCAATTTATTTTCTATTATTTCTAGACTCTTGAACATCCTTAGGTTGAATTTACCCTGCTTATTCCTGACTTTCATGAGTGTTCAACTATCAACTCGACAAGCCTGGGCATCTTTCTGCAATCTTTTAATGATTTTCATCATATGTCCTTCCTTATCCATCTCTTTTCCTTGCCCATTAGAATTTGATCCTTCGACTCCCAATTTGACATTCCTTCCTTCTCTTTCGTTCTCTGAATTGGAGGCAATCTGCACTTCTTCCATTCTCTACTGTCAAAGACAACCCTATTCGGTTCTGGCACTTGTTAAGCTTCTAGAAACACACGTGAAGAGAACACAGATTTGTCAGATCGTCATTCTTACATAATCCCACACATTCAGAACCATTCTGATTTAAGAAAATGCTTCGAATTGACCAATTTTCGGAGTTCTGCTCAGCTCTATAATTTTCGGGTGATAGCTCCCTCTTTCTTAGCCCCTACCCTCGTAACCAAAGGTCGTGACCAAATTCTAGACTACTAGGTGCTACTTGGGCTTTCGACCTTCGAAGAGTTTAAGGTACACACATATCTCCTGGAGTTTTGATTTACCAAATTCATGTAAATTGGGTGGATCAACGGTCCACATTTACCCAACATCCAACAGTTAAAAATCCACTATGGTTCTTCTGTCTTCGAAGATTTCAAGACTTCGGGACTT
The DNA here is from genome assembly GCA_032191745.1 of Picea mariana. NCBI lineage: Eukaryota > Viridiplantae > Streptophyta > Pinopsida > Pinales > Pinaceae > Picea > Picea mariana. The sequence goes on along the minus strand of JASDQU010358837.1, from coordinate 9,105 downwards.
TGGTTTTTGGTAACCAAGAGTTTGAAATGCAGTGACCCAAACCACTGGTCACTCCATTCCCTGAACTTTGATACACGTGTTCTTGCATGAGATCCAACGATCCTTGATGATTTGGATCTAACAGTCCAGATCTTTTCAGAGTTTCGTGAACTGGGAGTTCATGATGTAGCGACTCCAAATATCTTGTCACTTCAATCCCTGAATTCCGAAATGGGAATTCATATATGAGATCAACGACTATGAGCCTGCCCTAATCCGACAGTCCAGATATCTCCTAAGCTTACACATGTCAAATCTCTTCATCCCTAACTTCCTTGCTAGTTGGTTGGATCCAACGACTCATGGGATTTCGAAACTTCTTCCTAGAATCACTCAACTGTCTGATTCTACCTTTGTTAATCTCTTTCATGATTTAGGACTTGGAGTGACTAAGAATTTGGCCTGTGCTCCAAGTTCATGAACACTGAATTCCCGAAATGATCCAGTGGATCAAACCAACCACGATCAATGAACCACATTTATTTTGGATCCTAGGGTGGCAAGTTTCTCCATCCACTAGCCACCTTGCAACTTATGGCCATCTTACAGTCCTCGCGATTTTACGAGTTCTCCACAGAGGATTCTGACCATCCAACTTTTCTTTTTAAGGACTTATGGCCAATGACTTGGTACCCTCCTTCTGAAATTTCATCTACTTGATCCAACGATCCTGATTCCCCATGATCTTACGACTCAAATCTCATCGGCACTTTGCGTATCGAGATTTCGTGTGTCACAAGGTCGAAAGATTTTCCACCTTTGTCCTCCCTATTCCCAAAATGTCAATTTCTTCCTAGACAATCAATGGTCCAAATCTCTCTTAGATTGATGGTTGTGATCCAATCGTGAATTTGCATTTCATGAATTCTCACGAGCTCACCCTTAGACCATTTCAAGTCACGAGTCAGTGAAAGGTTGATCACTCTCCACGCATCCTTTCTAATGGACAATCCTGACGAATTCAGGATTTCACGTATCGCGATTTCCACACTCCTGTGCAAATCCAAAGGGTTTTAAACCTTGTGCACGTTCTTCAGATTTGATGGTTGTGAAGGTTCTCCTTTCCTCCCGAACTGATTCTATGGCTCCAACACTTCTGGTGTGGAGTTCTCTCTTTCCCCATGTCCATATGCCACACCGAATGTAGTTTTATAATACTGCTACACCTCTTGAGCTTTGTAACATAGTTAAGTAGTCTCTTGACACTCAGAAACATTATGAGGTCTGAAATTAGTCCTCCAGTCACAATTTATTCTCAAAACCTCAGTCCAAAGACCACTTATCTAGCCCATCCAGGCTCAGCATTGAAACTTGGCTCTGATACCATATTGTAACATTCCCGACCATCAACCCCATGGTCGGGCCAACATTACTACGTGTAAAAACACTACTGTAACATATTATGCATTCTTATGAAATACAATTGCTTAATTATAGTTAAACGCAATGTAAGCATGTTAATACCGTTCGCATACATAATCCACAGCATTAAAAATAATTCACGAATACAATGGAATACATGTAAACATTGGTAGAATCACAGACATGCATATTTAATTGAAATTATACGCATGTATATACTTATCTTTTAGACTAGATGTAACTCACCAACTGTGTGTAGACCTCCCACTAACCTCTCATCCTTAGACTGCACTTCTCATCACTCTTAGTAGTAGGTCACCCTTGAGCTGGGACGAAGCTCCACTGTATAGGGATTCCTAGGCTAGGCAGGGAATACATGAAGACACACAGTCATAGGAGAAGGATTCTCTCCCAAGATCCACTTATGCCCACTGCACATAGACTCTAATTCCCCACACGTCTGTCCCACCCCAAGAGTATACACCTTCACTGTTACGAAGACAGTTCATCGGTTGCTAACCTCCCTTCCCTTGGGCTTCAGCAACAGACCATACCAGAAGTCTCCGAGCTCTGTGGCAGTTACAGGAATCCTTCTAGGAATTCTCACTTCCTCCATGCAATCTCTCACCTAGAGAGAGTCGCTCACAGACTGAGTAACCTGACTCTTCAACAATAATCACCTCCCTCACACTGGCCAGCAAGCCACACACAGTCCAGCACTATGTGGCCACAACAGTCAATTAGGAAAATGGGTATGGACACTCAAAATGGAAATGATCAGCGCTAAAGCATAGCATGGCTCTCTTTTGTTTTAGATATGCGTAAGGTGTACATAGTTTCAATCATAGAGGCCAAACGCGTACAAATGGAGGATGGAGGAATTGGAAGGTCCAACCCTGGATTCAGGAGATGGATGGAGGAATGCCCATCCAACTCCTATGCAACAGTCGAAGGAATGGAAAGAGAACCCCCAACATGGCTCATTTTCTGGGTTAAATCACATGCACCTGGGTCGACACATGTCGCCCATGAAGTTGCATGCATCCCTCCCTAGGAACTTAGGAAAAAACATACATTTCACATGGCTTTTGGGATAATATTAAAATATTATTTCCAAGGACTTAAGCCCCTAGGCTTAGTGCCTAGGATCCACACTTAGCCTCTCTTTCCAACCTTCCAGCCCCCAATCCCTTACCCAGGCATTGTGGAATCTTAGTCTCCCATCACTCATTCATCGTGGTTGGTCCACAGGCAGAGATGTTTTGTATTAATACTATGCATAATTACATGTACAAAAATCAGGCTCCTGGCCTTCAACACTTAGCATGTCTGGCCTAGTAGCACATAATCCCACTAGCTTATATAGCTTGGCTCACCAGCCTTATAAACTTGAATTACAGTTCATAAACAAGCTTTATGCTTCATATACATGATTTACAACAGGGCTCGGCCTTGGGGACATTACACCAATATTCCAGTAGTAGTCCATTTCGTGATTTTCTCTAGGGTCATAAACAACCCCTCCCACACTTGCCTCCCCTATATTTCCCTTTGATGCTCTACCAAAACAGAGAGTATAGGTAGTTTGGGAAGACAACCATAATTGAAATTCCAAAGAAGGGGGATGAAGCTGCCATATTTAGTTGTTTTGAACCTTGTCCCATCTTATGAGAGTGATATTAAGCTGAGACAACCAGGATTCTTCAGCTTGATCCAAGGTCTGTTTCTCTTCCATGAAAATTGTTTTTGTATTAAAATAATTCATCATTAACCCCATAGAGTGTGATGCTATATTTGTTGGTAAGGTACGTTGATTCTTGAAGATAACTCTATTTATGGAAAGATAAATGTTCCAACAAACATATTTTGGAGAGGCCTTCCACACCCTGTGGAATAATATGTTAACATGAAAGGATCCTTGATAGTGATTCCCCCATTTTCCCAACGAAGTTTTGGGATTGGAGGGCCAAGTTATTAAATGAATTAGGTCCTCATAAACTAGGTGTTGAACCTGGTTTGAAAAAGAACACTCCATAAATAAATGTTGAGATGTCTCTAAGTTTTTCTCACATAGGGCACACTGCAAAGGCCCCTAAAATCCTATTTTGGACAAATTTCCCCATGTAATAAGTTTTCCTTGAGAGAGAGTCCAACAAAATATATTTATTTTTGTCATCCCATCATTATTCCGTACATTCTTCCATATAGTATATTTTTTTGGAATAGAGTTCTGCAACATCAAAGCCCTATATCCTTCCTTAACTAAGTAACCAATGCCACCCCATCCTCTGTAGTCCTGAGAATGTAATTGGACCGAGGAAGACCCTTTAAGAGAAAGGATAAAATTCTAAGCATAGAGACGAAGCTGATGGGGGATATTTCTCATATTTGAGCCTTTCCAATCCCCATTTGAACCCCATACTGATATTTCAAATAGAGTTCTCTTGTGTTGAGTGTACATCCATCACCTTAGAGCTTCAAAAGAGGGATCCTAGGGAAAAATCTAAGAATCCCATCATTTCAGATGTCAATTAGATTCCCATTTCCTAGGACCCAAGAGAGGTAGGGTTGCAAGAGGAGAGAAGAGGACCATATAAGCTTCCAAATAAGCGATCTTGCCTTCTTTCTAATTGGATCATCTAATCATATTCTCCTAGTCCCTTAGAAACAATTTTTCATCAAGGATTTTTTCCACCATTCATTTTTCCCCGTTACTATTCTCCAAATCAATTTTGTCCCAAGGGAGATATTTTCCAACTTAGGATCTCAGAACCCAAGCCCTCCATATTATTTGGGAGACCTGACTAGATTCCAATTCGTCAGATCAAGTCAGTTAGCATTTGATTTTCCTCTTTGACATAAGAATTTTCGAAGGTATTGGGACAAATATTTTTGTATTCCCATAGGGGGCCAAAATAAATGAAAATTGATATATAGGAAATGAGGACAACATTGATTTGATGAGCACTAGTATGCGTATTTGATTGAACCAATAAATATCCCATATTTCAAACTTTCCTTTAACTATCTATAAAATAATACGCCATGATTCATTGGGAATTGTTTTCAAGAAAATTGGCATGCCCAAATATTTAAAATTCTCCCAATCATCGGATATTGGGAATTGAAGGATATGATAAATTCCCATTAAAGTGGGAGATTTTATATTCTAGACGTATCTCTGACTCTTGTTTTTATTTATGATCTCACCAAATAATTTAGTAAACTGATCCAATACTAGTTTAAATTATCCAACAATAATTCTAGAGGCTCCTCCCATCAACAAAGTGTCATCATCCATATGTGAATGATTAATTATCTTTACTCCCTTGTCTCTGCACAACCCAATAATATCTCTTGATCATTGTTCCCATTCTAATCTTTTGTTAAATGACTCAGCCATGAGAACATAAAATAAGGGGGATAATGGTCACCCATGTCTAATCCCCCTAGAGGTTTTAAAAAAGAAGCAAGTCTACCATTAATCAAAGGAGAAATCCAATGGGAATCGATACAAGCTCCAATCTAGGATATTAAAGTCTTATTAAATCCAAATTTCTTCAAAACTGCCTTAAGAAAACTCTACTTGACTCTTTCAAATTCATTTTCCATATCCATTTTTATAACCATCCCTTTTTCCCCACGACTTTTGTTGCAGTGAACTGCCTCTTGAACCAAAATTATGTTATCCCATATTTTTCTATTTTCCACAAACCCTCCTTGATTTGAGAGGATAAAAGAAATTAAAAAAGGTTGATAGCATGTTTTATACCGACTTTTCCATGATTTTATAGGATACGTTATAGACATAAATTGGATGTAACCATTCAAAAATAGAGACATGTTTTACCTTTGGTATTAAGGCTAAAAATGAGGAGTTTGTGGCTCCCCCCATCATGGACGATTTGTGCACATATTGGAGCATTTGGATGAGATCATATTTGATAATAGACCCGCATATTTTGTAGAAGTTTATAGTAAATTCATCAGGGCCCGATGCCTTATTGGGATTGAATTGATTCATGGCTACTAGTATCTCCTCTTCATAAATTTACTTATCCAATGCTAGATTATCTTCCTTTGTAATATTCAATGGAATATGGGATAATAATTGATCACGTATATGTTCATCCATATCACCCTTTTCTAAATATAGCATGTGATAATGAGATGAAGTCATTCTTTTAATTTCCTCAGAACAGGTAACCACTTCACCAATCTGTTTCTTTATCTCCTCCACCATGTTTCTTTGTTGCCTAGATTTGCCGTGTTTATGAAATAAGGAAGTATTTTTATTCCCATCTTGAAGCTACATAAACATAGAATTCAATCTCCAAATGGCCTCTTCCTCTTTTAGGGACTTTATATTATTTTGATAAGCATCGTGTTCTTTCTTTAAGAGTTTTGAAGACACTTATTTATGATCAATTTTGTTTTGTATTCCTTCTAGTCTCTGTTGATTCTCCAAAACTGCAGTATTCAAGGGGCATATTGAGTCTTTAATCTAGAGCTTTAAAGAAGCTTTGGCTAATTTATTTATTTTCTCCCAGATATGCACAAGTGAACCAGAGATCCATTGAATCCAAGTGCATAAAATAAGGGAGAAAATATATCAATTTTCCATCCATAGTGGATTAAATATAAACACAATAGGACCCAAATTTTCTTATTTTACAAAACATAAAGAAATGGGATGATGATCTGAGCTCAGCCAAGGGATAATAGAAGATGAGAAATATTTTGGAAGAGAAAGAAATGAGTGGTTGATAAGAAAATGATTCAACTTGGATGTGATGTGCCTTGGCCCTTCTCTTATATTATACAAAGTATATTTTCCTTTGGATGGAGGAGCATCCATCAAATCCAGGGAAACCATCAGATCCTCTATCTTCTCCCTTGTTGGATCCCGAAAAATGGAGCCCCTCTTTTTTCTTTCAAATGGACTATAGTGTTAAAATCTTCGATAATGATACAGTTTTGAGTATACCAAAAATGCACCAAACCCAAAAGAGAGTCCCAACATTATATTTTTTCCCAATAGTTATTTGGCTTATATACATTAATGATATGATAAGACATACATGAGATAAGATGTACCATATTGACCACAATATAGTGGATTTATTTGTAACTTCCCTCCAACTGGTAGGCGTTAGGGTTCCATAGAGTGAAAATTCCCCAAGAATACCCCCTCGTGCATATTGCTTCACCTTTTCTTTTCTTCCAAATTTATTGCATTTCCTGTAGAGCTTCAAATTCCTTCAATTTATTCTACTGGATCAAAAGTATATGAGTTTTTTCTTTTTGAACCAACTTTCCCATTGCTTATTTCTTGTCCTTACTAACTAATCCTTTATCATTCCAGTAGACTAACTTCATTATTTACCTGCATATTTGGATCCCCCACTTTAGAGGGTTGAGTCATGGATTGGGATGAACCTTTTATTGACTAGGCATGGGTTTTCCTGCATTTCTCATCCTTCTTTGGGATTCCTTCTAAGGTGCTTTGTATACCTAACTCCTTGTCCCAATATGCATCATTTTCCATTCTAGTATGTTTATATTTCCTACCCACTTTACTAGTTTTTGTTTTTTGAGTGACTTCTTCTTCATATTCATCTTTTGTTTCCTCCTGATTTCCTTCTTCTAAAATTTTTGGAATCCCTGCAATAGGGCATGAAAGGATTTTACTTGGAGTAGGATCTTCATGTTTTGGGTGGGAAGAATCCAAGGGGATCCCTATATGCTTTATTTCTTTTGTCACAATATTACCTCCTTCTACATTTTCTTAACCCTTTTCTCTTTATTCTCTAGTGTTCTCATCCAAATTTTCCAATGTTGAATAATTGTTTATGCTCGACTCACCCCAAAAATCCCCTCCATCTAAAGATATAGGGTTACAATGGGAGGAAGGAGATGTATGCCCTCCTGGAATTTGTTGTTGTTGTTCGATCACCTCTTTCCCAACAAATTTCTTCCTATTAGGTTGTTTTCATTTCTCAGTGGTCATTTCCTATGGTTGATCCATTTTGTTCTATGGACAATGATTTGTAAAGTGACCATATTCATTACAATCCTTGCATTTAAATGGAAATTTCTCATAATACACCTTTAGAATGTATGACCAATTGTCAAGATTTAATTGGATGGCTTCTAGTAGCCCATTTTCCAGTTCTATCTCTAGTCAAATATGTGCACATTTGTGTAACACTTCTCGTAGTTCAAAATGATTTATATACCTTCCCAACACATTCTCAATAATTTTTAGGGTTTCATCATTCCAAAAATGTAGAGGAAGAAATGGAAGACGAACCCACATAGGAACCACATAGTGTAAGAACCATAAATTACTTAAGCCTGGTAAAATTTCATACAATTAAACATAGAATTTCTTTCAGTGTGGAAATAATTCATTGATTATCATATAAGCATATAATATTTAGCAGAAATTAATTTATCCAGATCATGAAAATAAATTACATAATCATTTCATAACTCAACAAATTCATAAATAAAATACCTCTTCCTGATGCTAAACTCTCCCTTATCTTGTTGTCCTCCCTGCTGCCTTGCCCAACCTGCTACTTTGACCAAACTCTGCTCAAACCAACTAAGCACCCAGCCAGCTAGTGGCATCCTGTCCGGCTCCCTAGCTCCAGGATACTGTAAGGAATCCTGGCCCCCGTGCCCAAAACCCCTGGCAACTCGATGCCCCTTGAGATGGTTCACCAAAACCCCAAAACCAAACTCCCAACACCAGAAAAATATGCAAACCAAAAATACAATATTCTCCTCCAAAATAATTCTTCCTCCCCAAATTTTCATAATACTCTCCCGTAGGACTCTTCCCCCTCATATCTTCCTCCATCCACCGACTCCCTATCCTCCATTTAATGCTTCTTTCCCCCCCTTCATACGTAAAGTCTTATTATTAATAATTTAAAGTTATTAAGCTCCTCTAATTTATTACTCAAATCTTTAATAAGTCAATTAATTAATTAATTAATCATCAACAGATATGGACAATTAGTTAATAATTAATTAATTAATTAATATTATTAAAAAAAAATCATTGTTTAACTAAAACATATTAAGACATTCAGATTATCAAATTAATTATACTTAATAAACCCTATCTAACTATTTAACCAGGGTTGTTACACATAGGGGATGTCATTTCCCAATCTACTTTGTTATCACACAAAAAAATGAAACACTCCTTGCCACATAAAGGAGAAGACATCTTACCTTAAATGTTTTTGCTCCAGTTTAAATTTAGATATTGTGTCATAGCCCTTAGAAACGACCATAGACCAGTGAACGAACTTCCCTATGAGCCTATTTTCGGCTAAACATAAACAAAAAAATGAGACGAAACTGAGTGAACCAGTACCTTTGGAATTTCATCCAATTTATTGACAAATTTGGAAGGAGCATGCTTCACCGTCTTGGAGTAGGACGTGATCAAATCGTAAAAAGCGGCGATATCAGGTGGAGGAAGAGAAATCGGAGGGATCCTCCCCCTGAACCCGAGGCCATACCTCAAACTCTCGCATAAAATCTCAAAGATAATTTGTAGCCACAGAGAAACCCTAGCGGCAAATCTCACGATCAGTTAATCTTTAATTTATTGAAATTGACTACATTACACAAAATTTTATCTAAATTTATTTTTTCTCAAGAAATTTTATAGCATCACTTAAA
>JASDQU010358835.1:0-11366 GCA_032191745.1 Picea mariana | reverse complement strand
ATTTAAACTTGTCCTGATGTATGGAATTACTTGCAGACAAAGTTGACATGGAGTATGTGTGGTTAAGATACGGTTAATGAATCTCATAAAATTTCCATTGGGAAATAACTCTAAGACTATCTTGAAACTCTCTTGCCTATCTCTTCTTATCTATATATAGGATCTCTTATCCTATAGGTGGGGCCTTCATCTAACTGTCTCATTAGACCAATCTGTGAAATTTTATCTTTACACTTGACATACTGTAAATCTTTCGCTATGGGGAGAACTGACTGGTTTCCTATATTTTTTATTGTGAGGTGTCATAATACTTAGGTGTGGGGGAGGGGTTCATGAGTTGACAAGTGATCATTGCCTAGAGAAGTAAATCTTTGTAAAAAATTTGTATTATTTTCATGATACAGGTTATTACATCAGCAGTCATTTTATCTTGAAGTGCTAAACTCATGTGTGCTACAAATTGTTGTATATGGCCTTAACAGACCACTCTGTTGGTTTATTTTTGTTATAGGTTGTTCATTGTAGGTTTGACATTACATTTTTGTTACAAGTTGTTCATTGTAGGTTTGACATTACATGTTCTATGCAAGTGGATTGAGTGAGTATTGTGGCAAAATCAACAACAATGGAACACTCATAGCCTGCCTCAACTCCTATTCACTATGTTCGTGGCCTCTGAGGAATAAATTGCCTCAGCCACAAAGATCCCAAGAGTTGGAGACTGCTGATTTAAACACTACCAGTTGCCAAGAGCAAGCTATAACAGGGTTTTCAAAACTGAATTTCAGAACATCTATGGAGCTAAGGGATACTCCAAGGAGTGGATAAAGGAGGATCTAATCAACCTTCTCATAGTCATCACCAGATTGATTACATGTGAAGGTAGATATTTCGCCTTTAAAGCCTGTCAATTTCGATTATTAGCTCACTTTCAGTTCGATAAGCCATTGTAACTTTCCCTTTTACTTCTTAAAGAGTCTTGGGAAGATGTCTTCCCAAGTGAGGAAGGATGTAACCAATCCCCATAACAACCTATTTCGCCACGGCCTTATCAAACTACTTTTCTTAGTCGAGTTGGAAAAACAAGAGAAAATGTGGGATGAGTTCATATACCAATTTGCAAACACTCATCTTACAATCAACACTAGCAAGAAGACTCTTGATCTAGGGACATTTACTCCACCCAAACCCTCATTCTCAAGCTATTCCTTTATTAGGCCAAAAGTCCAAGAAGCCTATTGCTAACTCCCCTCTAAAAATAGTAAATACCAAGAAGCCTATTGCTAATTCATGGCACGAGGACGTGCCATATATTTGGTCTGGGGGGAGTTTTCTGAGCTAAAAATGCTAAGCATTTCCCATTTGTATAGCAAACCCATGAGAAGAGGAAGTAGGATTTCTGTCAAAATTCTATCATACTGTCTTTTTTACAAAGTATTGGGATATTATATTAGCAGTTGTTTGTATTGGTATGCTAAATTATATACTGCTGACATCATTGTGTGTTTTATAAGATCCTGTGCATTTTTTTGTTTATGGTATAAAAGACTGCTTATAATTAACTACTCTTTGTGACAAATACAGAGCGATTACAACTGCTAAATACTTATTGTCATCTGTATTCCAAGCTTATGAAAAGAGGATCAGTTGTTTGAATTGTTACATATTAATGACAGGCAATAAAAATTCTCATGTTCACCATGCCTACCAATACAAACCAAGCCTTTTGTTAGTATCTGTCAGTTATGTCAGTCACCAGTGATCAAATTTACTCTTTCATGTGATTGATAGGGTTATTAGGTCAAATTGTTATAATTTCAAAATAAACTTATCAAATAAAATTTTACATATCTTGGTTGTAAAATTGTCATTGGTGTGTCTAGGTGTCATTACTACTCCCTCCACTCATCCAAGGTTATAAATTTTCATCATGGTCATGTCATCATTCCTTGTCATAAATTTTCAAATGATTGTCTTGGTCAAAGTTCTACTTAAAAATTGGTTTCTGAATTAAGGAAGATGAGTTTGACAAAAGTGAAAGAGGATTTTGTCAATAATAGAGCAATAAACAAAAACATCCTTCATTTTATGCACAGGTGTTATTTTTTGAGAGAAATACCCCAAATACAGTCGCTATAGGAGGGTTTCTACACATTTGGACAGCATGACTCGAAGTCAGTTTTTCAGAGGTTTGGAGAATGAATTTGTAGTGCTTGATGGTTCCATTTTGTAGAAGACATCATAAAATTTCCACCCATACCACTTTCAGCCCAAAAATCCTCTGGGAAGGCCTCGAAAATCCCTATCAAACACCACGTTGCGCTTCTACTAAGAGCATGTTGCGCTTCTGCAAGTTTTGAGTAACCAACTTCAAGCTGAGATTCTGAAAAAATGGGAAAGTAATTTTGAAAACTGGAGGCGCTTTATGTTCATAACATACCAAAACACAATAACCTCTATCATTTTTTAATATACTTTATGTTTTTGGATATATTCGATCATCTTAGAGGCCTATGTTTTCAAAAAATAAACACTTTGTTTTTCTTGTTTTAGACATGTTTTATTTTCGTGTTTTCCTAACAACTGGAAGTGAAGTTTTGAAAAACAAGAGAGGCTTTTATCACAGACATATTAAAAAACAATTAGCTCTTTCAGTTTCTAAATATACGTTATGGTTTTGGATATATTAAATTCTCTTAGAGGCCTAGTTTTTCAGGAAATAAAACACTTTGTTTTCCTGTTTTAGTCATGTTTTCCTAATGACTGAAAGTGAATTTTTGAAAACCAAGAGAGTTTTTTGTCAAGGACATATTCAAAAAAAAAAATCTCTCATTTTGTACGCAGGTTTTATTATCTTGTAGTTATAGGTGTCACTTTGATACCTATTTTTCACAAGTCCGTCAGGCCAGAATTGTTGCGCTTATGGGAAGTCACTTTTGGAACTAATTTTGCAAAGGTAAAATTGTTGTTTTGAATGGTTTAAAGGATCAAGGGTATAATATATATATCAAGGCTTCCTCACATGTCATCAGCAGCCTCCAAAAACTCCAAACCCTCCAGTTCAAAATTAGAGAGTATGAAACATTGGGTTGTCATTTACGCCATGATAATGTTGTCCTACAAGCCAAGATGAAATTTCTACAGCGTTAGGTTGATGATATTACTGCCACCAGTAATAGTCTCTGGATGCAATTAAAACACCACAAAAATCCTAAGTCAAAATCCCCTAGGAAAGAGGGAGAAGCTTCTAAAGCTAATCCACCCCCTCCTTCGCAAGTTTAGTCATAAAGGGCAATTTCTTTTTGTTTGTAGTGGGACCTGCAAAATATTAGGTGTGGGGGTAATGTTGGGCCCGAGATATGATCACTTTTATGACGGTTGTTATGCACTTTTTCCACATGTACATATGTGTTTTTCATATTTTGAAGGAGCTTTTTGAGTAATTTTATGATAAAACAGTATGATCGACATAAGGTATGTATGATTCATGTTTAATGATTGTATCGAGCATAATTTTTCATGTTTTCACACTTCCAAGGATCTGATTCACGTTTTTTGATCTTACAGGGAGAAAATACACTACGTTTTTGCTTCTGACACTTGATCCGACACTCATTCCAACACTCGTTCCAACACTTCGTCAAACACCTCTTCCTGCACAAAAACAGAGTGTGATTTGGCGGTTATGGTATTGGCGGCCAGTGGGGTGCGAATCAGAGACGTGGGTTTTGTTCATGCTTATCCCCTCCAGCTACTGAACTCTTGACAACTCAATTTTGGGTTGTTATGGTGGGTGATTATTGGCTAGCTCTGTTTCGGCAGTTAGGGCACCATTAATGAAATTTTCCAATTTTAGAAGTGGTTCGAACCTCCTGTGGTCGACCACTTGGTCTGTAAACATTATAAATGCCACCATAGTGGTCAGATAATTGTTAAGCAGTAGAAGAAGTCGTGTGTTAGAGCCAAAAACGATTTTGGCTATGTTTTTACATTTTCAGTTGCCAAGATTGTGTAATACTGCATTTTTCAAGTTTTAATGGTGAATTCGTTTTGTTGAGCTTGTGGTGTGCATCTGAGAAGTTACCACGACTTGTTGGGGGGCCCACCAGTAGTCTGGTAACTTTTCTATGTATTATTTATGCATTTCATAGCTTATATGTCCCTTTTTTATTTCCTGTACATCAATTGTTCTTTGATTTCTTTATTATCTGATTTGTTGTTGTACTTTAATTGTTTTAATTCTCTTTTGTAGGTTAGTATGAAGGTTTTTATTAATATGCATTGATTCCATAATTAGGAACGAGTTTGCAAACTCATAGACTAACCCCATGTGAAATTAGATATTAGACTGCGTTTTATTTTATGTTAGAATTAAATATAAAAGAAGAGTTTTTATTATATTAGAACAAAGTTTCTATTTGGGTTTTCTTTGACAAGGATTGATGGATGGATAGAGTTAATTCTAGTTTTCGATTATAGCTTGCTTATCTCATTTTTATATAGATCTCATTTAATTAGTTGTTGGTTAATGTAGATTGTTAATTTACTTTTCTGTATCATAGTTTAATTTATGTTTTTAATCATTTCTTTATTGCAGTTTGAATGGTTAGAATAGACATAGCATAGTTTCGTTTTACACAATTTCATTTCCTAGAATTAAAATGCAATTACATTTCTTAGTTAGTGGTTGAATCTAGTTTTGCTTACATAGTATAGAAATCTAATGATGATCTCGTTATGTTGTTGATGGTTTATACATGAATGTGCAGGGTATCTAACATTGCTTTGTCATGGCTAAACTCTCCTTGGATTGTTTAATCCATACCTTTAATTTTGCCATTGAGATTAATGTTGAGCTTATACCATTGGAATTGTCCTTTGTTGTCAAGTGTCACTGAGATATCATCCGACACCAAAGACATTCACACAACCACCAGAATTATATTTGAGTGTTTCATAGATTAAAGATAGTTTCTTGCTTTGGTAGATTAGAAGAGATAGTTTCTTGTTTTCATAGTTTAGAAAATAGTCTTATTTGTTGCTGTAGGGTAGATAGACTTTTCTTTGATAGATTAGATAATGGTTTGTTTGTCATAGATTAAGAATTAGTGGTAGCCTTTCTTTCTTTCAATAGAATAGATTTCCTTCCATTCATTGCATTGAGCGTTTAGTCCAGTTGCCTCCTAGATTTCCTTTCATGCATTAGAAATAGTTTTGCATTAAGCATTTAGTCCACTTGCCTCTTAGGCTAGATAGTTGTTCAATGAGAAGTTTTAATTTGATTACTTGCAGTAGTTAGTTGCCTTTGCTTACTTGTCCTTTTATTTAGTAGGTTAGTTAGGTGCCTTTTCTTACTTGTCTCTTGCTTTAGTAGGTTAGTTAGGTGTCTTTTCTTGCTTGTTTATTTACTTGCTTTCATAGGATAGTTGCTCATTGAATGTAGGTTGGCAAGTTAAAATAGTTTGCTTTGGTTATTTGCTTATTGTTATTCTTAAATAGTTTCTTATTTCTTATTTTTGAATTAGTTTTCTTTACATAGGGTTTTACTTGCTTTCTTAAAGAACTATCCATCGATTCTTGGCCCAAAAGTACTTAGGTTACCTAGTTTAAAGTTTCTTAGTAGGGTTTTCTCATTAGATAAGCTTTGCTTGAGTAGATTAGCCTTAGATAGCTACCTTACTTAGTTAGACTATACTCCTACCATCCCTTCTACCTTTGGCATATATTTTTCTACAACTCTAAGTTTACTTACCCCGGGTTGACAATTTAATTGAGGGTTTTTAGTGTGTTTTTAGTGCATATAGAACACCCGTCAGGTTCTATGGATGAAACAAACTTTGATAGATATGCAGGTTGAGTACGATGATCAACCCATTCCAATATATTATGATAATACAAGCACCATCAGTATCTCAAAGAACCCGGTGATGCACTCCAAGACGAAGCACATTCCAATAAAGTATCACTTTCTATGGGAACAAGTTGCATAAAATAGCATCAAAGTTGAATGTGTGGGAACAAAAGAACAAGTGGCAGACATATTTACAAAAACTCTTTAACAAGAAGCCTTTGAGTATCTTCACCAGAGACACGTTGTAATTTCTACTCCAAAACGAATGTTTTTTAATGCTTATCTTATAAGTCTTAGATGTACATGAGGAAACACCATAAAGAGGAAAGTTCAGGTTGGGAGATCAGGTTCATGAAGAGTTCACCCAGGGGGAGTATCCTCGAGGATAGTTCAGTTAGGGGGAGAAACCCCGAATGGAAAGATACCTTTTCCATTGATGACAAAGGGGAAGATATTTATCATATGCAAAGGTAAATGCTTGGAGAAAGAGAACATAAGCATGGTTCAAGGGGGAGCGATGGTCACAGGGGGAACATGAGCGATATGAATTTAGTATTGCATCATAGTGTTTCCATTAATTCCAAAGGGGGAGATTGTTGATTATTTGGGTTGGTTGTCATTGATGTCAACCCTTGAAGAAAGTCTGGTAGTGAATTATGGTATCACAAAGGTTTGGGTAATGGACCCAATTTTTCTTGATGTATAATGGTATGAGTTTTAATATATTTGAAGGTAAGACTATTCTATATGGATATTACATGTCATGCCATTTCTGGTGGTATTTGGAACATCACATAACTCCTCACGGTTAGAGAGTTATGGCCATGTGAAGTTGGAGAACCCTCATGAGTCATCTAGAAGCCCCAAATGGTCAAAGTAGTCAAAGTGGTTGCAAAGAAGAAATTAATTAAATAATAAAGTAAAGTGATGTGTGTACTATAAGTCAAAGTGGATACAAAAGAAATTATTTAAATAATAAAGTTAATAGAGAAATTACTAAATGGACAAGTGGTTAGAAGTGGGTTACCCCTAAAATAATGAAAGTGGTTTAAGATGGTTAGAAGGTAACCCCTTGAGGAAGATACATAAAAGTATAAATAAGAGGCAAGGGTCTCTTATTTAATTACACTTGAGCATATTGAATATCAACAAGTGACTGAGGTAACCAAAGGATATCTAAGGCGAATTTCAGAGGGAAGGTGAAATAAAGGAGGTCGAAATTCAAGGGAAGATAAATTATTTTGATGATGCTTTCTAAGGTATGTTATTTACAGGTCATCTCACCATTTTAGCAATAAAAAAATTTCTATAATGATTCAGAACGCAAAATCTAGAGGTTGTTGAGGAAACATATCCAAGTGGCTTTGATAAAAATTTCAGCTTGTGGGTCGTTGTATTTTTGGAGTTACACTCTGTGGAAAATAGGGTTTGTGGCTAGTCCTGAAACTAGTCTAAAACAAGTGTTTCAGGTAAAAACATCATAACTTCTTCATAAAAGATCCAAATTCAGTAACCCCAAATGTATTGGTTGGAGTATAGTATTTAGTATTCTTTGTACCATTTTCATATCCATACAACAAATATTCTGTGTGGGGCACACTCTACAAGTTCGCTCTATAGAATAAGACAAAATTCAATAAGGTATGCCATTATTTCTATAACTCCTTTTCTGAGAGGTTCCAAGCAGTGAAACTTGGAGGAATTGCATAAAATACACTAAAGAACATTATGTACTATTTTCAGATCTTTATTCATTACAAGTATATAGTTATGATTATTTCAAGTTAGGATTGTTGACTAATCCAAAATTAGTCATGTGAGACTAAAGTAAAGTTTGATGAAAATGCTAGTCTCTTGTTGTTAAAGTTAAGGAAGGTTTGCATGTATGTGATCATATACACCAGGTCTATTACAGAGTTAGAAATCGGATTTGGATGATGAAATTGATGATGGCTTTTGGCTGAGGTACATGTTGGGTACATGGTTGAGACAAGTAGTTGATGAGTTGGCATATACATGAGGTTCTACTTTGTTTTACTCAGTCTGTTGTTAAGAGGCTTGTCAAGTGAAATATATGATAGCTATTTCCACATTAAATTGTTAATCCGGGGCTCGTAGGCTTTAAGGTGCTAGCACTGTATGTGCAGGTCTAGAGCTCTAATCTAGCCTAGTCTAACCTAATCTAATATAATGCCGGAAACATACTCAGATAATAAAGAGATTAAGTAAATTTGAGTTGTAACACAATATGTGTCACGATAGAAAGGAAACTAACAATCTATTGAAAACCTTGTCATTGAAGAAATATGAAATACATGTTCTTGTAATTAATTAAACCTATGAACTATTCTTAAAATTGGAAATTACACTATTGTACTAAAACAAGAATACTTTAATCAAATTATGCTACTATTCTTAATTGGAAATATTTATGCTACTGTACTTTAAACTAGAAATACTCCAGTTGAAAATATAATGATTATACAGTCCTGCTGGGGTTAGTTTAATCTACTTAACTGGTTATAAACAAATTCTTAATAAACATCCTCAATTTCTAGTGATCCATTTACAAAGAGGATTGTATTTACAACATAGTGTAAGAGTAAATACAATGAGATTACAATTTGAAAAGAGTAATTAACACAGCTAAAATACACGAAGGAGTTATAAAAGATTGTTATATACACTATCTAGATGACCAATCTGCAAACTAAAATACAACTTATGTGGATGAGAATAGAAATATATGTGTATATATGAACAGTGAGATGATCAAGAGAGTATATATGTCAATGAAACACAATCTAAATAGATAACCTGCATAAAGAGTTATACATCAAGAAATATACAGTTAGATGTCCAAATCTGGAAAATTACAAATAATCTGCAAGATAGAAAAGGAAACACAATTAAACAATCAATTTGCACAATAGAGTTAGATATGAAAATATGAATATATAGCAAGTAAACAAAACACATAGACCACTGGTGGCCCCCCCAGGTAGTCATGGTACTAATCCAACTCAATATACAATCATAATCTCAGCACATCACTTGTATTAACACCAAAATTGAGTTACAGAGTGAATTTAGTATAATAACTATACTAAAATCGTTGATTTCTCCTCTTGTGTTATGTATCTTCATGGATATATATAGCTTCATTACAATGTAGAGGTCTACCACTGGAAAGGTCGATGCTCATAATAGAAAATTGTTAATACAACAACAATATAATTAAATTACAGGGATCTTCGTTTACAACAACCAAATCATCCATGGCCGCGAATCTGGGGGTTGGTTTAACTGTCTAAAATGAAATGTAATAGGACCCATAGCAAGAGGGTTCCAATGTGAAAGAAACACATGTTTTTTATTTTCCAGAAAAAACCTGCAAATATACCAACCCACAAACTTATTACGCTACGAGTTTCGTATCGAGGGTCAAATTAAGGGACAGATCGAGTGTTGGATCAAGTGTTGGATCAGGGGCTGGATCAAGGGTCATATTGAGGCCTGGATGGCATTTTTGACATGTTTCAATTAAAATAAAAATGTTAATGGATTGTGCTCATTCGATTAAGGATAAATCATCATAAAATCATCAAAATGAACATGGCACATACCTTTTGTTGATCTATAGAAAATTGATAGAAGAAACCTGATAATACCTTAAAAAACGGATAATAGAGGTATGAATTATACGATCCTCATGTTCAAAAAGAGACTTAGAGCAAGGAAAAAATTAGGAAAAACATGGAGTCAACAAGTCTTTTAGCCCAGAGTCTTTTGGTTTTTCTTTGGCTTTTTTCTTTATTGAGAAATTGACATTTGTCACTCATTGCATTTTCTTTTTGGAGTTTAAAAATCTCTCCTAGTTGTGAAATGTTTTGGTAATATCCCTTGGTTCATCCTACCTTTAAATTATGTGATCTTCATCTCGCAAAGTTTTCATATTGCTTGATTGTTTAGAAGTTTTCATCAACTACAGTTTGCAAAGGTTGTTTGGTATTGATCCCTTTTTCTCTTTGTTGAAACATCTCTCTTTTTGAATGATTAGGACTCTCTTGTTTACCACTATTAGAAAAAAAGGATCGTGGATCAATAAAATAAAATAAACGTAGAAATAAAACACAGAATATACATAATATAGTAGAGACACAAGTATACGTGGTTCACCCAATGTGGGCTACGCCCACCAGATAAATTGTCAGGTCCTTCCTTATTATTATCCAGCAAAATGAAGGGATACAACCTAAAAAACACCTGTTGTAACTTCTTCTTTTTCTCACAGTCTCTTCTCTCGGAATACAATATTCACAATAATACACAACCACAATACAATTCCCTCGTAAAATAGGTTTCCTTCTAGGAAAAAATTACTAAAATAACTTCTACTATTAGATCTGCGACCTTATAATGAATGATCCATATTGACTATGAAATTACAGTATTTTACAAGGCAATTTTTCCCAACATTTCATTTCGAAGGTGCTTCCCCTGAATCCCTCGCCAGGGGGGGTGCTGGGTATGTGTTACGTTCTTTGAACAAATAGCTCTAGTGTTTGCTACATTGCATAGGGGGGAAATATCCCCCCTACATGGGGTTTTAGGGGTAGTGCCCCCAAGAATTTTTTTTCCTCATGAAATGTGTCACTTTTTTTGCCTTATTTTTCGTGTCACCTCGATTTTCATGTCCATTGTTGGGCGGTTTTTCGGCACATGGTTTTTTGTTGATGGTTTTCTATTTCTGGTTATGGAATTAGGGTTGTTGAACAATACAAGTCATTGGGTTAGGGTTTTGGATGCCACTAGATCTTATATGTATATTGTATTCTAAAAAATGTATCACTATGAATGAAGATAGAATATGTTGGTTTTCCCGGTTTGGGTTTCCAGGGGAAAAATATCTATGTAATGTGTGTATTTTCCATTGTATCTCTTTTGTTCTTTCATTGAAAATCTATTTGTAGTAAAAAATTGTACAAGGTTTGTTGGCTTCAAGGGGACGTCTTTGTGGTCAAGGGCTTGGCTCGGGACTATGATAAGCCTTGTTACAGTGGGATATCTGTGGTATTGATTTTTTAGGTGAAAATAAATGGCGAGCAATTCAAAAATGGAGATCGATAATTTTAATGGTAATGTTTTGGGTTGTGGAAGCTCAATATGGAAGATATATTGGTGGACATGGATCAGTGGATCATGGTGGATCCAGGTACTACACCTACAAGAACTTTAGCAGATGATTGGAAAAATTTGGATTGGAAGGCGAAGAGCACAATTCGAATGTGTCTCTTAGATTCAGTATTAATGAATGTGTCAGAGGAATATATAGCCAAAGATTTATGGGATAATTTGGGGAAGTTGTATCAATCTAAGCCCCTAGTAAATAAATTGTTCCTCGGAAAGAATCTATATAACCTGAGGATGAGAGATGGAGGCTCGGTGGTAGAGCATTTGAATTCCTTCAATACTGTGGTAAGTCGGTTAATATATGTTGATATTAAAATTTCAT
>JASDQU010358834.1:0-11862 GCA_032191745.1 Picea mariana | reverse complement strand
AGTTATATTTTTTTGCTAAATATTTGAAAATATGTATTAAAAATGATGTTTTTAACTATATTTAAAAAAATATGGAACCATAATAATACAAAAAAAATAAAAAATTAAAATTAAAATATGAGTGAAAATTTAAAATATCAAAAGAGAAAGAGTAAAAACTTAACCCCAAAAAACAAGAACTCTTCTATTTAAATTGGTAATTATGTTTGTTCCTATTCATTCCTGCCATAACTTATATATATATATATATAACATTTGTGAAATAAATGAATGTTAGGTGATAATTTCACTTATTTCATATATATATATATATATATAATACGTGAAATTATCACCTAACATTCATTTATTTCACAAATGTCATCAATGCCTAACATTCATTCATTCATCTAATTTGGGGGAAAAAAGAAATCCAAGACAACTAAAATAGTAGAGTTTTTAATAAATGTAAAAAATGAAACCGAGTTTCCAAATTGTTTAGCGAAAGGAAAATGTCATCAATGCCTAACATTTATTCATTTCGTAGATGTTGTATCTTTATATAATCTAATTTGGGGGAACAAAAAGAAATCCAAAACAACTAAGATAGTAGAGTTTTTAATAAATGTAAAAAATGAAACTGAGCTTCCAAGTTGTTTAGCCAAAGGAATAGTCAACTAATAAATAGGTGATGAGTTAATCAATGCAATAAGTTTTTCATAGGTGATGAGTTAATCAGTGCAATAAGTTTTTCACTATCTATTCTTTTAACAATGATGGAGCAATAGAATGAAAGAGGTGTGAAAAATGGTATGGCATAAAACCCATTACTTACTTTGCAGTAAAAGAAAGAAGTAGATCAATTAAAGAAGATAGGTAAATTAAAGAAGATAGGTAAAGAAAATAGGTATTAGTCTAGCCACTTCCATTATAACAAAAGGAAGTTTGCATATTTCTTTTTATTTATGATAAATCATTGTACCTTGATAGATCAAATAATGGGAAGTGGTAGTAGATAATTTGTTACCTTAACAATAGGTCCATGATTTCCAAAGTTCCAATAAAACTTTCAACCCATTATTGATGTACCTTCAACCAATCGGTGTTGTATTGTATAGGTATTTTGTAAATGAATAGAAAATATATCAGTGATCTAGTAATTGAATATGAGGGCCTTTCTTTTTTCCTATGTACAAGTTTGGAAAGTAGGAAAAGTAATGGATGGTCAATGATGAATCAAATGCTATAGTCATGGCCTTCAATGGGGACTAAAAATGAATTAGAACTTTTTACCCTAACTTAAAACTTAGGTTATATAATTGCATTGTATCATAGCTCGGAAATTAGAAGACGAACTTGTTAACCAATAAAATGTTTTATAAAAGAATTTTAAATATTAAAAAAAAATTTATTATTTCATCAACAAGAAAATATTTATAGTTAAAGGATAACTAATGAATGGTCAACAATGAATCAAATGTTATAGTCTTGGCCTTTGGAAGGGAATAATAAGTAAATTTAAGGTTTGAGTCTCCTCGATTGCAAGTTAGAGGTAGTTTTCTCAACTTCATGTAATTATTCACAAGAAATTATAAAAGTGAATTTTATATGCATAGGTCAATATACAAATGGAGTTTTCCAAATTTGATTAATGCTTAGAATGTATTGTCGAATTCTTATACAAAAACAATGATAAGTTT
The DNA here is from genome assembly GCA_032191745.1 of Picea mariana. NCBI lineage: Eukaryota > Viridiplantae > Streptophyta > Pinopsida > Pinales > Pinaceae > Picea > Picea mariana. The sequence continues at coordinate 10,183 of JASDQU010358834.1, read as the reverse complement.
ATATTTATCTTTGTAATCAATGTATAAAACAACCTGACAAAACTAAAAGCACACAATGAAGAGAGATCGTTAGGCAAAGGCTTTCGAATGGATTATTCTCATGGCAATTCGTTTGAATTCCATGATAATTAATATACAATGGCCGAGATTGTATTTACATATTATGTTTTTGCAGCATCGCAAACTTTACACGACATGCCAATTTAATCTCCAACTTTACACTCCATACCAATTTAAATTAATAATTTTGAAGAAATATTTAAATTATTTAATAATAATGAATTCAAGTAACTTTCCCATTTAAATTTGGATTAGATCAATGTGAAACGAGGGGCATAGAGGGAGGGCTAGGTAATTATGTGGGTAACTGTAATGGACCTCACATAGAAGGGGTAGGAAATCTCACATCTCCTTAGCATAGAAAAAATCCCTTCGAGAGGTGGCAATTATGTGGGGAACTGTAATGGACCTCACATAGGAAGGGGTAGGAAATCCCACATCTCCTTAGCATAGAAAAAAACCCTTCGAGAGATAATGGAGGGGAAGATAAAAACCCTTAAGGGGTCCTTAGAGTAGGGAAAACCCCTATGAAGGTTCCCCTACATTATTTTATCCCTCAACATTAGGGGGATAAGCAAGACTTATAATAAACTTTCCTTGGGAAGGATATTGGACCTTCATAGACCAGATGTTTTAATGACCCAACAAACATTGAGGGAGGGAACAAAGGCGATTGATTCCACACCTTTCTAAATCATGGAAGGACTAACATTGTCATGTTGCATGCATTGTAGGGTGCTCTTTATTGGAGTTACTTGACACACACACAGGATTTTTTTTTCCTAAGGTTTTTCCTTATTTATTAGTCATTATTTAGTCTCCTATATTTTAGGAAGAATATTCCTCTAGGGAGAATATTCTCTTCAATTTTCATTTCAGTTTGATAAGTTGAGTGGACTCTAGATGCTACATTGGGATTATCACCATGCAACATTGTGATCATTACCAACTAATGTGCATTGTCCTTGGGATCATCACTAGACTAACGCATTACTCATGATTCCCTAATTTCCTCATCACTTCACTATATTTCAGTCAGTTAGCCGAAGACAGATAGATTAGTTAACTCAGACTAGGTGGCAGTTCACTCTCGTAACTGCTTGAGAGACTAGATTAGGTGGCAGTTTACTCTCGTAACTGGTGATGTCTGTCCATATCACTCTAGACCACCACTATGGCGCATTATTTACTCATGTATCATATATATATTGTAAACTATTCACTCTTTGAGTGTGGAATACGGTTAATGAGAATTCTTCCATTCTTTCTCTCTTGCTTCTTCTTTCTCAATTTCTCTTTGCAAATGTGTGGTATTTTCTAGCTAGATCTATTATGTGCAGGTTCAAAACATTTACATGGTATCAGAGCCGACGGACGGCTAAGAAAAAGCTACACCAAATTATTTTTGCAGGTGCCAAAGATTGAAGACAACGGAAAAATCGAATTCCCAAAAGAATTCATTCTTACATCTTACAATTACTTTGCATGGAAGGAGATAATAATCATGCATCTCTGAACCAGAGGATTGTACAATTTAACCTTGAATACAGAGACAGAACTGACATCATCCATAGAAAAATCCAATTATCTAAATTGAATGGATGAAGCATTCAGAACAATTTGCGGTCTCATCTCTCTCGATCTCTTTTTTCACATATCTTCATGTAAAACCCCCAATGAAGCCTGGACCACCTTGGAAGGGCTCTGTTAGTCTCTAACCTTGTTTTTGATTGAGTGAGTATCCCTAGTCCCTATCCTCTCATTTTTCACGATTTTCTATCAAAAAATCTATTTTTACCTCTTGGCTTGGAAGATTATTTTTCAATTTTTATTGCATTTTTAAATGATTTTTAATGTTTTTAAAGATTAGGATTCAATATGATAATATTTTGTCACATCACTTATTGTTTCATTATTTGAATTTTCAAATTTTGCCAAGTCAGAAAAAGCGCTGCAGGAATATCGTTATTCTCGCGGCGTCAATAATAATCATGGTTTTGCATGCACCACCCTGCCGAGATCGTGTCCTAACTGTTCAAATCATGATTAGAAGATCTACCTACTTCTTTATGATCTATTTTGGGTTTCTATTTTTATGATAACATGATAACATAATTATACAAAGGATTGAGTTGTACTCGCTATACCTGCATCAAATCAACACATCCGATCACCATGGATGAAATCATCACCTTCCTATTTTAGTATGTTTGTTATTTTATGCAGGGATTGTATATAAAGAAATAATTTTTGGTTTTAAACAACTCTCGGGAATCAAGGATTCAACCATCAATCTTCTCAAAATTATCTACAAAGTCATATCATCGGTATGGCACCCAAAAAGAGTGGCCAGATAATCAGACTAGAACCATAAGGCACAGAGTTGCTTGAAGAATTCCCTCAGATGGCGCAGAAATTTAAGGATGCTAGATGGTTTGATTTCTTCTCAACATTCCAGGGGCATGATGAACATATTTCGATGGTTTTTGCACATAATTTTGGCGGTTTTGAATTTGTAGTTGGAAAAATTTTGATGCATGTGACAAAACATTCTATTGCTAAAGCTTTCAGATTGCCAATGTATGGAGAAAGATGGTGGAAGAAAGAGAATGTGGTCATGAAATTTGTAAACCAGTTTCTAATTCCATAGAAGCAAAACCCTAACTCCAGCAAGGGTATACCACACAGTTGGGTAAGGAAAGAATGGCACACTGCCTTACTAATTATACACAGGTACATTACATGTGAAGGTAGGTTTTCCTTGGTTTATCTTTATCATATCAGACTATTGATTCATATAAATGGTGATTGTCCTCTTAACTTACCATATTTTTTGCTAAAACGTTTATCCAAAATGTCTAAGAGGGTGCAATCCCATCCCACTACAACAAAAGGCAGTCTCTTTCGTCAGGGTTTAATTAGAACATTAGTGGTATTCTCTTTAAACAAAGTCCAAAGATCCTAGGATTGGTTAATCCAGTCTTTAAAACCGGATTTACATTCAACTAAATCCAAAAATTTAAAAGGGAAGAAATCAGCCAAATAGAAATAGACTCTTTAGGTCACCGAATTCTTAATAAAAGAATAATCACCTGCAGCTAGGGTAACTCGGGCCAGCAAGAGGAAATTGCAAACTCAGAAAACTATTGGAGATTTTCCTGTAGGTGAAGACCATGAGAAAACTACCACTAGTCGAGGAAATAAGTCTAGAACATATATTCCAATCAAGATATAAAGAGGGAAATTGATGAAAATGAGGATTACACTATAAGCCTGGTTCAGACTCCAGTCAAGAAGAAACAACGATCTACAGTTAAGAAGAATGCAAAGGGTAAAAAATAGAGCAAAAAGTAAACACATGTACCTAAATTCCCTAGAAGGAATTCCACCAGAGCTGCCAATAAATATAGATCGGAATTTACCTATCCATGTAGAGTAATATCCATAATTTAAAGTGAAAGCAAGGAAGGCAAAATACAGAGTAAAGGAGATGCTAACACAACATGGAGAAATGGTTTGGGAACTGTAGCTATGTTTTTTGATGGCATCACTACATATACATGCATTTCTTCAGTGAATGGTACTGGGAACAACTTATTTTATGGCAATGTTGCAAATGTTACAACTCTATAGGCTCATTTACTTAGTTTTGTCATCCAACAATCTACCTTTCTTTTCTCTACATCACATGCTCTCTTTGGAATAACATACAGTGGACCTATGGTACCACAACAAGTGCCTCATAGTTGAAATCACCCATTATATGAACCCCATATGGTGTCTCAACAGTTGGCTTATACAACCTCAAAAAATAAGAAGAGCATAAATCAATACATGCATACTTTGTTTTTTACCTGTTTTAGTCTTTATCCTTAAGAGAGGTTTCATAACATCTGGAGATGCATTCGTTGAAAAAACAAGAGTTTTTTCTTGGGAACATGCTCCTTCACAAAAACCTCTCTCAGTTTTTACACAACTATCAAATTTTAAGAGATTCTAATATATCTTTGAGGCCTATTTTTCATAGATTTCACAATAAATAATTTCATGTTTTAGTCACTAATTTTGGGCAAGGTTGAAGAACATATGAAGATGAATTTTTGGAAACCAAAAGAGGTTTTTGTTGGGAACGGACCTCTGCACAAAAACCTCTCTCGGGTTTACACATATATCACCGTTTGGGGGATACAAAAAGATTTTTGGAACATATTTTTCAGGAATTTGCCAGATTTATTTTCCTAAAAAATCTCATGGACAACAGTTGACAAGCCACCTCATCAATTCGACTTGGAGATCAGGTTTGATCTTCTCCTTGATTATTTGAAACAAGAAACTAAATATATATGAGGAGGTTTTCATATCCTTTTCTTTTGGATCTTGATTAATATGTATTCTTTCTATATAAACGGGGTAGAAGGAGAAGTGAAAAGTCGATAAGTTGGGCATTCATGGACCTATTTTGAAAATCCTTTGTAAGACAGTTTATATTCCACATTGATACTAAATGGAAAAGGCATGTTGATGGTCATATTTTCTTTCATTTCATATTCTATTTATTTTCTTACTTGAAGTCATTTTTTCTTTTGCAATGCATTGATTCCTTGATCTTAAGTAACACAATGAAAACTTTATTGTTCTTTTTCATTATCAATATTTTCCTTAAAGTACATGTTCATGTTTCTCAATGATACTTTGAAATAAGAAATCTATATGGGGTTGACAAATTTAATACTCTCATATTTTCTTTCTTTATTTACCTTATTGTCTGATCTATTAATGTGACTACCATTTACTAAATCAGTGGGTTATTTTTTGGCTTTATTTTGAATTATGTGTTTATTTTGAACCCTTGAACCAACGTTCAACCATTTTCTAAAAACCTATTCAAAAAACCCTTAAAAATACCATTGTAATAACATGATGATGCCCTAGATTTCTCTCTCATAGTCAAGTGCAACTTTAGGGACTAACATGATCTTTGGAAAACATACTGAGATGAGAGGACACATGCTCGAGGTGGAATTGCTCACATTGGATCCAAAAATCTAATACAATCTCCAATATTTCTTTACAAAAAACAAGGATTTACTGTCGCAGCTCAAAGCTTGTGGGGTTGATAAATCTAAGGAGGAGAAACAAATGGTTCTCACCATTCTCTCCAAACTTGGTCTTGAATTCTCCATGTTCGTATCCACATTCCATTCAGTCAAATTCGCCTCTGGAGCCACCTGGAAGATGCCTTCTCTTGAGGAATTTATTGAATCCATGACAGAAGAGAAAACCAAGCTCGTCAACATGGGAAAAATCAAATGCCCAAAGGTGCATGCACTTACTGTGCAAGATGGTAGCCATCAATATCATAAATCTAAAGATAAAGACAAAAGGAAAGCTTGTGCAAATCCCAAGAAGGAAGGGTACTCAAAACCCTTCACTGATGCCTCCAGATCCAAAGGTGGAAAGGGAAGAAAAGTGGAGAAATTGACATACTTCCATAAAGGATTCATCCAAAATCTGCATGCATGCAGAAAAAAATAGATCTGATGACTCAAATACTTTGGAAAAATAACCTTGGAGATTGCATTCTCGAGGGTGCCAAGAAGAAGAATCCATAAGATCAGAATACCAAGAAAGAAAATTCTAGCCATGCTTTGATTTCCATAAACTCTTCTCTCGATGCTTGTATCGTAGATTCAGTAGTATCACATCACATGGCTGCCAAAAATAATTTTTATTCTTCATTGGATGCATGCAAAGGTCCTCGTATTATGATGGGGGACTGTTGTGTTCTTTTCGTCACTTGGGTGAGCAAAAGAATGACACTTGCATGTCTAGTTGAGCCTACTAAACAAGACAAAAGTTAGTGAGTGGATTGAACAAGCCAAACACATGAAATAAACAAGTAAACAAACTAAAACAACTAAGTAAATAAAAACTATAATGCATAAGAAACTTAGAACCAAAAACAATCAACCAATGACCAAGATTATGCCACCAATGGATAACTATATTAGTTGGCAAAACACCGTAGAGAAAAATGAGGACTTATGGGTCCCCTCTTCCTACTTGGGAGGGCTCTTGAGTTCCCTAATGGAGAGCTCTTCTTACAATAGTAGAAAAATGGAAAATGATGAAGAAATCAATGCCTATTCCCTCAAGAGGTGAGTGGAGTGGCCTATTGCAATGATGCTTAAATTCTCCAAGGAGAAAAGAGGATTCTCAAGGGAGGATTGAGGCAGCATAACAATATTATGAATATCTATTTTTCTTAGTGCACCCATGGCCTCCTTTTATAGCATTTCTTCAAGGAAAAACTCAACTGGTTCTTAGTGTGAACAAGGGGCCCTTAGGGCACCCTTTGGTCCTTGACCAACCCCCCATTCGGATTTCACTCAGATTTGAAGGTCAAATTAAGTTGGGATAATGTCCATAACTGGTTGGGGGGGCGACAAGAACCATAAATGTGTCGTTCAAGGGAGTGTGCGGATTTTCTTGTACAAATTCATGCATATGGCGCATTATGTGCTCTACGAACTTTGTTGGCCCACGCACTGTGCACACGCTTCCTTTAGTGAGTTTGCGCATGTCAATTTTTTCCCAATTGTGTATTTTTTTCCTTTTGAAATGCATTTTGGTGTTGCGGGTGAACTAATTGTTGTTTGGCATTGTTGCATTTCTGTAACCATTTGCGTGCAATGTTGCAAACGAAATTTCAGTGATAACAGATTCCCCCTGATGTGTGAGGTTAGGAGCATATGTATAGCCAAAATTTATCAATGTTTCTTCTACTGAGAGTGCCATTGTAATGAAGAGTGTTGAGAGGAATTTCAAGAGAGATCCATCGGAGGGAGAGGGGAAACTGTGGGACCCAAACCTTTCTCTAGGAAAATAGAGAATATGTATACAAACAATGTGGGCATGCCCCATGCTCGTGTCATGTAACTCAAAATGTAAGACAATAACTGAAGTTGTAGGCTGATGTAGATAACTGCAGCTCCCTCCGGGGCGGTTTGATAATGGCAGATGGCAATTTTGAATGGTGAACATACTCTGAAAAGAGGCAAGGACGCTTATAAGAAGTGTCGATGAATCGTAGGCATTGATGGCCTATAAAATTCAGAGGTCTTTGGGTGGTATAATACAACTACAATAGTCGCATAGTAAGACCCACTATAACATGAGATTTTGTTGAAGTCGAATGTTATGGGGGTCAACGAAATCAAAGAGCAATGATGCTTCTCTCTGTTTCATCTGAGACTCCTCATTGTAAAGGTAATGAGAGTCAATATATTGTTGCCCTTCTGAAAACTATGTTGGTGTTGACAGAAAGGGAGACGCTACTCCAAGAAGCAAAGGGATTTGCAAAATCCACAGAAATAATATCACGGACTGATAAGGAACCTGAATGAAGTCAAGATGTGGTGAGACTCAAGACTACCCTTGGTTGGGGGTATGTATGAAGGGTGATTGGCAGCAACCGTAAAACTGTATCTAGTGTCAGGGGGATGACTATATATGTGGTTAAACTGTGTCAGAGGCTAAAAAAGTGGACAAACTCATAGATCATGGGTGCATGGACTTGGGATACTCAGGGTTTATGAACAATGTTGGAAATGGAGAGTGGATTCCCCAACCAAGGGAGAAATGGGTTGCATTGCTAAGAAAAGAAGGTCATCAAAGGTAATGACAAAAAGATAAGTAAATGTTGGAAACAAAGGATTTTACAATTACCAAACAAATAAAGAATAATTTGGGATGAGTGTACAAATACAGAAACGGGTGCCCTAGTGCGAAATGGCTTGGCTTGTGAGGGTGCAAGTTGCGAAGGGAACTGATGGAGGGTGGATGGTTGGGTTTGTGTATGAGGTAAATGAATGGAGGGAAATCTGCATATGGGAAAACTGATGGTGTATGAGATGGAGGGCTAATGATGTTGCAGAGGTGCAGTCAAATAGAACCGAGATGAGAGAACCTGGGAATCCATTGGGAAAGCTAGCAATATGATGTGAAGAAGTATGTCTCTTATTATCAGAAATGCGTAAGACTATCGGGACTCCCATCCTTAGGGGGTGAAAGCAACATGACTGTCAAGTTGTCGAGGAGAGATATGAATGGGACAACTCATGGGGGGGAGTGCTACTGGGTGACAGTACCAAAGTGCAGCAGAGGTAATGGTACTGCAGAGCCGGATGAAAGGATCCTAAAGGTAAACGTCGCAGGGTGTGATTAGGAGATGCAATTGATATTCAGAGGGAATAATTGCATGTCAGTGTCGAACATATACCTGAAGAGGTTGTGCTGCTTATGATGACCAAGTACCTACACACATGAAAACCAAATACCCGACGTGAACAATATATGATGATAAAGAACATATAGCAACTTATTTGATAATTTTGAACATGAGCATGCGTACCTGGACGTGACATGAGAAAAATGCCCCCCCAGGGTCAAGTTCAGATGATGACCTGGGGAACGTGACTATGTAGATAGCGGAACCATGATCTTGTGGTTAAAGATGGATCGAGAAACATAGGCGTTGGGCTCATGTAACTGAGTGTGGAAGTTTGGAAAAATGAACTATATATGGCTGGTGGGACCACAATGCCACCTCATTTGTACCCGTCGTTGTAGAGATTTGACGAGCGTATTTGGAGGAGTTTTGGAGATTACGGGAGCTCGAGTCAATCGATCCAGGAGGTGCAAGATTCAGGTTATTGGTCTCATCCTCCTGCACAGTATGAATTTTCTAGGGTTGAGTTAGGGGTTGTACAGATGGTTGTACAAGGGTAAGTATAGGGGTGGTATTCCATGATATGCCCCTAGTAGAGATGGGTCTTCGAAAATTCTGGGACCCATGTCAATGAGTGAATAAGCATTTGAGCTAGTGCGGACAAGAGGGAGAATGTTATTGATGTTCGCTGAGTGGTTAGGCTTGTAATGTGTGATTTGTTCAATGATGAAAATTTTCTCATTGTGCGGGAACATCATCGTTCGAAACACAACAGAGGCCACTGCCTTCATAGTGTACATGTAGCTACGTCCGAATAAGATATTGTAATCAAGTGGGGCGTCGATAACTTCAATGTCTATGAAGATGGTTTTTCCCCCTAGCTTGATGGGGACGTTTTGGAAGAGCCCTTCAGGGGATGATGGTCGACCATCGTGGGCTCGCAAGGTGATGGCGGATGGTACTAGCTCAGGGGAGCCAAGTTTCTACCATATAGTTTTGGACATGATGCATGTGGATGCACCTTCATCGATGATACAATGATGAACTGTGATGTTACAGATCTTTATTGATATTTGGAAAGCTACCAGAGCGAGGAGGTTTGGTTCTCTACTATCTAGATCAAATGTGATGAGTCTCATATCAGTTGGGTCAACTACCCCCAAGGAAGAAAGCAAGGATTTCCACTGAGTTGGACAAGTTTGGAGGACCTACAATACAAACACGGTTGTAGGAGACTGAGCTAAGTCGTCGACTAGGCTGTAATTATGGGTGGCACTAGCATGAGGGTTATGTACATTCCGTCGTAATGGAACGCGGGGTATGTGAATGTTTGGTTCCGTGTTAGGGCATGGAATCATAAAAGGTTGCTCTGCCGGAGCGGGAACCATTTCCAAGGTGGTTAGAATAGATTCAGGTGGGGTTTCGTATTGACGACCATGTGTTTGTAAAAGAATGTCTTCTTCTGATCCGTATTATTTTCGGCATGAAATGAGAGCGGAGATATAATAAAGAAATGCATACAGATATTGTAGATATTCAATAATATAAAAAAAATGTATCATAGATGCAACCATAAACACAGATATACAGTAATACATGATTTCTATTAATCAAAGAAATGTACAGAGACTGTAAAAATACAGAGTGAAAGACTCGCTAGAATGGTGGCAGCTTATCTCTGAGAAGAGATGTGACAACTACTCGCATTCGCAAGAAGATGATTACAATGAGGCTCTGAAGGACCTTTTACAATAAACGGGAATGCCAAAAGTCCTAAACATCCAAAAACCTAACCCTAGGAGATGAAGCGCCAAAAGTCATGTGGGCCCCGTTTGGGTAAGTGAGTACATCAACTTCCCGGGGTCGTAACTTTTGCATACGGTCTCCGTTTTA
>JASDQU010358831.1:0-11866 GCA_032191745.1 Picea mariana | reverse complement strand
GGTGGTCAAATTTACCATGTTTTGTTGCTTCTTCCCTTCTTGCATCCCACCTTAATACTAAATCACCTGGGAGGAAATCTCTGTCCTTTGCTCTGCGGTCGAATAATGCCTTCATGTCATCTTGGTACTTCTGCAACTTTTCATCTACGTCGACCCTATGCTGTTGAACCTCAATCAACTCATTTATCCTCCTGGTGACATGATTGGGTTCTTCATTTTGATCTTTCCATAACTTCATCACTGGAAGCGCTAGGTTTATAGGTAACACAACATCTATCCCATATACCATCTGAAAAGGTGAAATGCCGATAGACCTTTTTGTGCTTATGTGATTCGCCCACAATGCGTATTTTAAGTGCACATGCCAAGACCTTTTGTTTTCATCCAATACTTTCTTGATTATATTTACCAGGCTCTTGTTAGATGACTCAGCCAATCCGTTTCCCTGGGGGTAATACGCTGTGGAATGGCCAAGAATGATGTTATACTTTTGATAGAAGCTGATCATGGCCATAGATTTAAAGGCTTGGGCATTGTCTATAATTATCTTTCGGGGGAAACCAAATCTAGACAATATATTGTCTTCTAAGAAATCGATTACCACCGAGTCTGTTGCCCTTTTGGTTGGAATGGCTTCCACCCATTTAGTAAAATAATTTGTTGCGGTTAAGATCCACTTGTGTTGAGCACTGGAATGGGGATTAATCTTGCCTATGAAGTCTAAACCCCATTGCTGAAATGGGGCTTCAGCTTTGACTGGAACTAAAGGTAGTGCCGGGAGCTTCTGTTTACCTGGAAATAGTTGACAAGGGTTGCAGGCTCAAACTTTGGCATTAACGCCTGAGAAACGTTTTGGCCAGTAGTACCCAGCCCTCAGAATTTTGTAAGCTATAGCTCTCCAAGCGTGTGCCCCCCACAGACTCCCTCATGAAATTCGTTTATAACCCGTTGAGTTTCTGATTCGACTAAACAGACTAACAAGAAACCGAGTGGATCTTTCCAATATAGCTAGCGTTCAACGATACAATATTTAACTGCATGAAGTTTTAAAGTCCTGGATTTTGATGGCGATAGCTCATTTGGGCATTTTAGAGTTAGTAGGTATGATACTATGTCTCTGTACCAACATGATGATATGAACTTTTCTTCAATCTTGTTTGGGCCTGTTTGCTCATTCAGCTCGTTCAAGTTCATGTATTTGTCGCCTTCTTGCAAGAAATTGATACCTAGGGCTTTGAAATTCGACTCAGCTAAGAGTTTGGCCAGGCCTTGTCCTTTTATCAATTTGGCCAGTTTGACTTCCAAATCAAATTCTTGGATTTTGGCGAGCCATCGCCCTCTTTTTCCATCACTGTCTGGTTGTACCAAAATATCTTTCACAAAACTGGTAGGTACGTACACAATTATCTTGGAGTGTAGTACATACGTTTTGAATGCCTTTAATGCTTTAACCATGGCGTACGCTTGTTTTTCTATTATATCATACTTCATTTTTGCGTCTCTAAGGATCTTGCTGAAAAAGGTGATCGGTTTTTCAAAACCTTCTTCGTTCTTTTGTAGGAGCACCACGACAATAGTGTGTTTGGAGGAAAATGAGAAAATAAGAAAATCTTTTAGATAGTCAGGGCTTGCTAACACAGGTGCCTCGCTTATGAATTTCTTAATATGTGTGAACGATGATTTGGCCTCGATTGTCCATTTTACTTCGCTGTCCTTTTTCAACATACCTATGATCAGTTTTACAATCTCAGCGAAATTTGGGATAAATCTTCGTAAAAAAATTATTCTTCCTAAGAAAGATTGAATCTCTTTTACATTTTTGGGAATATTTATAGTATCTATCGCTTCAATCCTCTTAGGATCAATCTTGATTCCATCCCTAGATATGATATGACCCAAAATATTACCTTCCCGCATGGCGAAATGTGATTTCTTTGGATTTAAAGATAGACCAAACTTGTGGCATTTTTCGAATGTCTGTTTAAGATGTATCAAGTGTTCTTCGTCGGTTTTAGAGAAAACTATCAAATCATTAAGATAAATGACTACGACCTTATCCCTTTCACCGATGAAAGCGATGTCCATAGCGCAATGGAACGTGGCCCTTGCATTCATCAAACTAAAAGGCATTTTATCATACATGAACGTACCCCATGGTGTGGTGAAAGAGGTTTTTTCTCTATCTTGTTCATTCATGGCCATTTGATTATAACCATAGAACCCGTCAATCATAGAAATTCGGTTGGCTCCAACTACCCTTTCTAGCACATGGTCCATTTTGGGCAACGGATAGTTGTCCTTAAGAGACGACTTATTTATATTTCTTAAATCCACACATAGTTTGATTTCCCCATTCTTTTTTCTGACCGTGACCAAGTTTTCTACCCAGTCTGAATATCTCAAAGGTACTATTATTTTCGTGTCTAAAAGTTTCTTAACTTCTTTTTTGATCACAGGTAACAAAATGGGGTTGATTTGTCTAAGCTTTTGCCTAAATGGTTTGACCCCAGGCTTTAGAGGTATCTTGTGATCAATTATGGAAGTGTCGTATGTCTTTAACTCATCATAAGACCAGGCGAAAACATCCTTATACTGTGTGAGTAGGTATTTATTCTTACTTTTTATTTCGGGAGGGAGGAACTTGGATATTTTTACCATCCTGGATTCTTCTTTGGTTCCTATATCATAGTCCTCCACTTCTTCTGGTATGGGTTGTAAGGCGGATTCTTCAGGTATGTCGTTTTGATCAAAAAGTATTTCTAGAGGAATCAATCCTTTCAGAATCTGGTTATTTTTAAGGACCAACATGCAATGATCTGCGATTTTGTTTTGAAAAGCTTTGGGATCCTCCCCTTCTTGCCTGATCCATATCAGGTCATTTTGATATTCTTGGTCTACATGAGTTTCAGAAAATTCTCCTATTGCTTCAAGAAACTTCTTAATTTGTTCGTCATCCTCAAAAACTTGCCAGTGTTGGATATTGTCTTATATAGATGGTCTGTGTCTGATCTCTATGTGATACTTCAATTTGAAAGTCGTGGGAGGAGTGAAGGTTGAAGCTGCTTTAGGTAATGCATCAGCATGTAAGTTCTCTGCGCATGGGATGAAGTGGACATTTACGAATGAGAAATTTTTTTCCATCAGATCCCAAGCACAATTACTGTATGATCTTAATCTAGGATGCTTGGCTTGGTACTGTCGATTTATTTGTTTGACTATTAACTCTGCATCTTCGTATACCTCTAAGTTATTTATTTTTAGTTTCTTGGCAGCCTCTAATCCTAAGACCAATTCTTCATATTCACATACATTGTTAGTATAATCTATATCCCATTGCAGTCTATAAGAAAAAGGAACAACGAACTTTCCTTCGGGAGCCACTAAAAGCACTCTTGCACCAGCCCCTTCACAAGATGAGGCACCGTCAAAATACATTTTCCAAACACTGGTGCTACACAGATCCTCTGTCATGTAACTTGAATCTTCCTACTCTATATCGTTTTCCTCTGGATGACCATCTAAACTGTCATCAAAAGATAAGATACAATTTCCTAAATCTTGATCCACAATGTAAATAGGGAAATTGTTTGGGTTTTGAGGGTCGCTTACTATATACGCTAATCTCATTTCTCTGTACAATCGAGTAAATTGCCCACCAAACATAGGATTTGTGGTGAATGTCATATCCAGTTGAAGAGAACCCCCCCAGCTTGGCTCCCTATGACCTAGACAACAGTAAGCCATACTTAGGGGGAATATCAACAATAACCACATCCATCAAGATACTCTTAACCGGGACCTGTGCCAATGTAACTACTAAATCCTTTATCATTCCCATACACTTAACCTTTCTCAAGTCAAAAGAGTAAAGATCTCCATAAGGTCTGGTGATCTAGAGACCCAATTTGTCCATAATAATCTTAGGCATAACATTATGGGAGGCTCCAGAGTCTAACATGCAATTATGTAGCAATTGATCGTATACATTTAAAGTGATATAAAAGGGAGCAATAGTGTCTTTGGCCCCTTCAAAATGTGGACCAAAAGTGATGTTAGGTTTTCCATCTTCCAGGTTTAAAATGTCAGACTGGCTTTCTAGCTCTGAGACACCCATCACTTTGGTAATCTGCTTCTGATAAATGGGGTTTTTTGCTAATTCTACCAGAGGGATTGTTATCTTAATTTTATTTATCTCGTTTTCAAAACTGAAAACTCTGCTTACCTTATCTATTTCTTTGGTTGAGACTTTCGAATCCTTCCTTTCCGATGTATTCATCTGGACCACTTTATTACTCATGGTCTTGGTTGAAGGCGTAATTTTATTTACTGTTTCGGTTCCTTGTGCTTGGGTTTCAACTTTTCCCCCTTCGGACTCTTGTGTGCTTACTACTTTTGCTTTGCTGTTAGGTAATAGGGTATCTTCCAGAGTAGGCTCATAAGTTTGACCTCTTGGGAGGATTTTCTTGAGTTGAGTAGTTGAAATGGGTTTACTCTTAGATCTCAAGTTGTACTTAGGTTGGATCTCAACAATTATCAATTCAGTTTCTTATTGAGAGTCACAAAGGTCAGTATGATCACTTTCTTCACCCTTAACTGACGGTTGTTGAGTGTTTAGAGATTTTTCATAATCTTCTCTAGTCAGATATGGTTGTGTGCATTCATCACCGAAGTTTGTGACATTGTTATCTGAATCTCCGAAATCTTGGAGATCGTTCGCTCCTATAAAATTTTCTCTCTTTAGGGGAGCTTGTATTTTTTGATCTTCGTTTTTTATCTGTCTTTGCTTGTTTGGGGGGTTGGGGTTCCTCTTGAAATCCTTTTTGGCGAAAGAATTAGCTTTGGCCTATTCTATCTCCATTCTGGATATTTTATTAGACAGTTCTTTAATTACCCTCACCATATCATCTATTTTGTCATCTGTGGATCTATTAGACCCTGACGGACCTGCTTGTTCTATAAAGCATTTAGTTTCTCGGTTTCCTGTTTCTATTTTAGCTTTAAGTTTACCAGAAGCCATCATATTTGACTCGATTTCTACAGCGTCATCCTGCATTCGGTTTAGAGTGGCTCCCCTTCTTTCTCACAGAAGGAGTGCAAATCCGGTTTGAAGGCCCCTGCTAAAGTTACTTTGGCCGTGGGTTGGGACGATTTAACCTCAGCTGGGATTTTTTTATACAGTTTGTTGAATCTTTGAATAAAATCCATAACTATTTTTGAATTCTTTTTTCTTAAAGACCCAAATTTGGTTAAATAATACAGGTGGTCCTTTCTTTCACCCCATTGTCTAAGGAAAGCATCTTCCAAGGCGTCATAAGACAAGATAGATGCTGCGGGTAGACTCCAAAACCAATTTTGGACCTGGCCTTCGAAGGTTTGGACAAGAAGCCTCGAATACACGTCCTCATGTTCGATACCTAGGATGTCTGCGAATTGATTTAAGAAATTAATATGTTCGACTGAGGTTAGATCTCCTTCCCCAGTGAATTTTGGCAAATTTTTTATATAATTTTCAGGAAGGTTGTGCAGAGGAACGGGCAATACCAAGGGAGCGTATCTTGCTGCAACTTTCACAAATAATCTGTGAGGGGGGGCAGGCCCTTGGCCTCCAACTCCTCCTACAGGAGCTCCTCCCCCTCCTCCTCTGATAACCCCTCCACCTCCTCCTCTGGAGGCTACCATCGTTATTTGTGGAAAGTCGTAAAGGGGGTTTCAAAAAATTAGAAGTGAATCTTTATTTTATTCGTGAAGAGGAAAATCCGATGATGAATGATAAGGAACGCGAGGACTTGGTTCCTCAGATTTGCAAGAGATGAAATCAGGAGAACCGACGGGTGTGGAAACCGAATGTGTAACACACTCTTCAGAATTAGGTGAGGTCGGGAAATTTAACTGAAGGAAAGATGGTATGTCAACTGTCGACGAACTTTCAAGAGGGCCCTTTCCTTTGTGTACTAAGGGGATTTTCGGATGAATCTCACTCCTATATTTGGAGCAGTTTGACGTTAGATATTTAGTATCAAAGAGAGGACTGCATGAAGTTGAAGGTTCAGAAGAACTCTTAGTCTTCAGTTGTGGGTTTTTAAGCTTATAGACTGCAGCGGTTGGCTTAAGAGAGCCTCTTGCCTTTAGAATCTTCTTGGGATCGGTAACGAGTGTAATCTTCTTACCATCTGGGTTTTGTATGGTATTCCTTCGACTGGATGCCAGTTTATTATTTGTGGAGTCGCCAAGTGAAAAATTGGAAAGCCTTAAATTTCACTTTCAAAGGGTAACACTTTCAACGAAAAAAAATGTCGTTTTCCCAGGGAAAAAAATTCGTAACTTCGATCCCTGGCAACGGCGCCAAAAAGATGTTGTTCCGGAGTCTGTACTTAAGGATTAGAAGTATAGTGTCTAGGCATCCTAAAGTGGGTAAAGGGTAGAGAAGAGAGAAACATCAACCTTCGGCAAGGGAAACTAGGGAAGATTTATGTGTTGGCGTTGTCTAGTTTCCAACTGTTCCTGGATGTTTATATCCTGTTCAATCGCTGCCCATGAACATTCGAGTTCAACCCAGGTAGTGGCTATTTTAAGAATGGTATCGAAAATGTTTAAGGCAATGTGCGTTTGATTTGATAATCCGGGTTCGATATTGGGCTGTGTTGGTACAGGGACAGTCATGGAGGAACACTAAAATAAGAAAACTTCAGGGGGAATTTAAGTGTTGTCTCAATTCGGTCGTATAAAAGAGAGTTTACGGTTTCAGGAATGAAAAAGGGGTGAAAATCAAAGAATCTTTCTAGTAACTGGGTTATACTTTTAATAAAATGTATGAGGTGGGAGAAAACATTTAGCTGTCTATCGATTAAGGCTCCTATCAAGGGAGAATCTCACGTATAAACATAAGAAGAATAAAGTGAAGAAATATCCCGATGAAGCATAAAATATATATAGAATTATGAAAGTGTTGACTGGTCTTATACCTGCTGATAGCTGGTACAGAGGAAAAACAACAAACAATATAGAAAACCAAAATTCATTCACTATAGTAGAGGTTGCACTAAATTATAGCGAAGCATTCATCAGATACGAATATGAAATGAAACGAAATATGAGATACAAGAAAACAAACTCATAACACAGTCATGATGGAATTGAGAATCTTCGGATTTGCTTTATATTAACTCTCAAAATGTAAAACCTCTGTTACAATCGACACAAAAAGGTCTAGCCCCTTTTCTTTCTTTCTATGGTATATTTATACAGTTTTACAATAAGATGGAGTCTCAATTGTTGCAAAATTTTCAGTTATGATAGGGAGGAGAGAAATCGCTCCATTTCTTTTTCTCTGTATTTATTTGGTGCTAGAAGCTTGTCCTCACGTGTGCTCGATACAGGGGACACATATTTCAACCAGCCGAGATATCAGCCTTGACGGTTCTTCTTGACAATTGGCTTCAAAAGAGTAACAATCTCAGGCTAATTGCGACAGCCTATCTTCCATCTGTCTGTCTATGATGTCGATAGCACATAATTGCGCACTTGGTTTAATCATACATTTATCTATTTGGACTATGTTTTCCATTGTCACTTGTGATATCTCGGCTGAATCTCTTTCCTCTTTTTCATTTAAATCATGTGAGATTTTTTCCATATTCATTTGAATCAATGCCTCAACATTACCTCCGCTATCAATGCCTAGCAAATTACCATCTATAGAACTAAAAGCCTCTTCTAAGGATTTTGTTACCCTCTTGGCTTCTAGCTTACCCTCCGAGATGCTGTGTTCCCATTATTTTAATAGAATGTTTCCTCTGGTCTTCTCCGAAATGGTAAACCTGGGAGTATTTCCCAAATCCCTGTTGTTGGTAGCTATCATAGCCTCTTGAAAGGCGACCTGTGCTGCTCTAGCTTCCCTTTCTCTAGCAGTTAAATTCTCCAAAACTTGATTAACCAACAAGAAGTTGTCCCGAATCACCTCTACCTTGGTGAGTAAATTTTGTTGGGCCACAAAGACTCTGCTCCGGATCTCCATCGCCTGGGACTGGAACATCCCAATATTTATCACTTTACTTTCGATGATTTCCACTCTAGCCTGTAGTTGTTCGATCAAATCCTTTTGTTGGTCCGCTTGCATCTGACCATTCCGAACCACCATCTCTGCTTGTTTGAGCTTAGTCTTGAGCATCTCTATCTCACTTTTATCGGCCAACCTGGCTTTCTCTATTCCTACACTCACCTGGTCTTTGGCAGCCTCCGTTGCTATGGCTAGTCTGGCTTCTAGGGTTTTGATGAGGCGATTTTTTCGTTTCAGCTGGTTTTTCAAAACCCCGACTGAAAATTGGTTCGCTATGGCATATGCCCCTAATCTCCCAGCTATTTCCGTTGTGAACTGTTCATTCTTCTTGTCCTTCCCATCAGTCATAACTTTGTATTTCTTGACTGTTGATTCCCATTCCTGATAGAATTCCCTCTTTATCACTGCCTTTCTCTTCTTATCAAAGAAGAACTCATTTGGAGGGAGATCTTCCACCCTTATAGGCCTCAATTCTTCATTTAAGATCCACCCTGCGTCAATATTTCCCTGAGTTGACTGCAAGGGAGTAACTGATGCGATAGGATCTCCAATTTTCTTCGTTGATTGTCCCTGAGTAGTATCTGGAGTCTGCTTCTTCGGCGGGTTAGGAGTCTTTATCTCTTCTTTTGGACTCTTAGTTTGATCTCCCCCGTCCTGGTGTTTTTCTTGACTGGGAGTCGCATCCTTGGAGCCTTCGGCATCTTTTTCTTTCACCTCCACTTTACTCGGATGCTCACCCCATAATACTGCGGGAATACAACTGCATTGATGTTCTTGGAATTTCAGAACATCGGCCCTCTCTTCAAGTGCCAAGGTTTGTATCCGAGCTAAAATATCGGCATAAGATATTGCGCCTCGGAAAATGTCATCCGAGGGTAAATTTTCATGTTCAAATCTCTTGAGTCTACAACTGGCCAAATGATTACTCACGACCCTTTGCGGATCGTTCTTCTTGAATTCAATAAGGACCAACTTTAGGTTTTCCATGGCTGCTGCCTCAGCTTTAGCATGCCGAAAATCTAACAAAGAATATGAATTTAAATGAACAGGAAAAGTTGGCCATAACTTTTTTGAGTATCCTTTAAGCTCCTTGCTTATACCACCGATTACTGTTTTTATAGAAACCTCACGACAAGCCATCTTGTCGGGAATGAATAATGGCAATGCATGCGGGGGAACAGAAGCCCCGAAAAATCTGAGATATGAGAATTCAGCTTCTACATACCAGTCAGCTATGCTGCTCAAATTTGTCACTATATTGTTCGAGATCCTGGGTGGTGGGTGGCCGAAAATAGTGACATGTAGCGGTACCATCACCCAGTTGAATATTTCATATACTAAATCTGCCGCTTTGTTTTCCCACAATTTCGAATGATAGATGTGGATGGGCTCGTCCTCTACTCGAGTCCAACTCCATCTCATTAAGGGAAATGGTGTTAGAAAGCACACATTGTCCATAATGTATGCAGACATAAAAAATGAAGAAATATTTCCACTCTCTTTCTGCACCCGATACTCTGTAACCCTACTGGTCAAGCTATCAGACAACATTTTTGCCCAGTCAAAGGAACAACCTTCGGTGACTCAATATATTAGAGGCACCCATTGAAGAAATAAATGTGAGGTGTCCTCTCTCCTGTATAATCTGCATGTCATCATAGCTACATACTTGAACTGTGGTTCCAAGGAAGCTATTGAATATATACCATGACTATCTGCCCTGAACTTCGCAGGGTGCGAAACCCAATCTCTTATTAAGCTAGACATAGTTTTGTCATACTGCACAGATTCCTTATGTTTGAACTCTTCCAAGAATTCGGCATCATATGTAAGGTTGGACGCTGTGGGCAACTTGTACATAGCTTGCAGATGTTTAGGTCTGAAAGTCCCGATGGTGACCTTCTTCTCATTCATGATGGTTTTGGTTGGTATGTCCACATGGTCTAATGCCCATCGGAACATATCATAATAGGGAAGAAATCGTGGTCTGGACGCCACTTTATGCATTCCCAATTGAATGACGATCTTATATTTGGTGGTTATGTCATCTTTTTCATTGTCACTGGAATCATCGGAATAATCCACTAATTCGGCCTGTAGAACATCAGAAATGAACGACCATTTTGGAACAGAGTTGACACTTCAAGGTGAAGTATAAGCGATGTTGTCTGAACCTTGTCCCGAAACCTCAATGCTGGCTTTGGATGCTTTTTGCGGGGCCATGACGGGAGATCTTGCTTTAGCTCTTCTGCGATAAAAATATGTATACATACAGAAGTTAGCTCATTGAGAAAGTGTGCTCTGCATAATATAGAAATGAATTTGTTATACCGAATAACAACTCTATATATTCGAAAACTCAGTACCTTTTAGAACAAATCTTTCAAATCATGTTTAGAAATAAATTTAGCAATAAAAACCCAATCTTTATTTGTCGATTCGCCTTATTCTTAATTAATGCCATAAATTTTGGCGGTTTGAAATGTCAGTTGGCATAAGGAAGAATTAAGACTACTTCGTAAACTGTGCAAGCATCAAAACATGGAAGATACTGATTTAGCTTAGTTAATCCGGTTTTAACGAAGTTAATTAATCTTTCTGTACTCGTTGTATCGGGAATTTTTTCTTTAACGCTTTGAACCTCTAACACCGGAAATTGCAATGATTTACTTTGGTTAATAAAAAAATAATTGTGATTAGGTGCTTAATTAATTACATAATTACTTATATTCGCCATATCATGACTCAGAGCTTCGAAGGTATAGTTTTCGAGAAGTTTGCATGCTGAGCTGCGAAACCGCGAGATTGCGATGATACATTTTAATTAGAAGGGAGGATAAACTCGGATTAAGTGTTTAATTAATTATGTTCGTATCTTTATCGTGACTTCGTGACTTGGGCTTAGACAGTGTAGTTTTCTAAAAGAGAACACGCCGAGTGGTAAATTTCCGACAGAACTTAACCATGGCTTATCTTTTACCTTTAACCTTGACACGGGTTACTAACATAAGGACTTCGTGGTTTCGGCTATCGGGGTTACGACAATAAGACTTTTGGATTTAGTGAACGCCGAGGCGCGAAAACCTGATGATGTTTAATCGTGATTTAGGAAAATTTTACTCCCGTTACTGCCCTGGGTAAAATTTTAAAGAGATTTCACTGTTTCGTTGCTCGGGACTTGTGAACTACGTGATCTATAGCATCCAACATACGAAATCCTGAGGTAGAACAAAAGGGGGATTTTTTTTTGCCGAAAAGTAGAACTCACCTCAAGAGTACAATAACTATTGTTGCTTGCGTGATAAGACTTCAGAGATTTTGAAACCTTAGGTGGAAAATACGAAAACCATCTTTCGATTTCGAGCATTAAGACATGAAATTCGAGATGGGCTAGAAAAAACAAACATGGCTCCAACACCCCCAATGAGAACTAAATGACTAACATCTAACCTACTAACTCCTAATGACAATTAATTAACTAACATCTAACCTAGTAATCGCTAACCCTGTAAACCAATAACCCCTAATGTTGAACACACAAACCCATTATATAGGTTAAAAATACTAACCCACTAAATCGCAACCCCTAACACACTAATTCTTGACAACTAAACCACTAACTCCTACTAGGCTCCAAATCACTAACCCATTAACCCATAACCTCTAAAATGCCAACTCCTAACCCAGGTTCAAATCCACAGCTTAGGTAGGTCTCATGACTTCATGTTTGGGTTGTATATCAATGTTGGGTTGTATATTATATATTATATATATAATACATAATATTTTATAATATATAATATATAATAT
>JASDQU010358830.1:606-16861 GCA_032191745.1 Picea mariana | reverse complement strand
CATGGGTTGGCCATGGTATTAGGTAGGTCAGGGTTGGGGCAATCCGAAGGTTTGACAGGGGGTAGAAGGATATGAAGTGGCACGGCCGGTCCAACCAGAGTTTCAGTAACCACAACGTTGTCCACTTGGACAGACTCGGGGGTGGAAAAGCCATTCCTTGATTGGAAGGCTTTCCAATAGTCACCACCAAGGCTCAAATGGTGGACAATAATGAGTTTGATCAAGCAGTGATGAAAAAGGCTGCTATCAGCCTTCTCACACTTGAATCTTTTGGACATATTGTACAGACTACGCAAAATATAATGTGGCATATTCAGAGGGTAGCCTATAAAATTCATCAATAACTGAAGATGATACAGAAATACCAAGCCATAACGACCTTCGCAGGTCACAAACTGTTTAACAATCGCTAAAAGATCGTGCCTCCTAGGTTTGAGGGCAGTGAGATGGATACCTCTATCGCAGCTAACAATATTTCTTGATGTGAATAGGAGCGGCCATGACACCTCGTCTACTTTGGAATTTTTAAACCACCTTTGTCCTGTAGCTGGTAGCCCTATAGCTGAGCTTAAGAATTCCTCATTTAGCTCGAGCTGTATGTCTCCGACCTTAGCCCTCCATCTATCAAAGGTGAGGGTGAACTGTTGGGCAACCGAAAGGTTGAAACCCTCAAACCTTTGGATAAACACCAGCCAACCACCATTTTCCAAATCCTTACGAGCATTGTCGAACAACAGGAGTGTTTGGCTACCATTTGGCTCTATGCGCACCACAGGTGCCATAGACGGGAGCACATAGTCGGCCGGGTGAATGGCCAAGGGTTTGGACAGGGTATTCGCAGGATCGAATAGCTCACAGAATTCCCCAAAACCAACAGAGTTAACCCGGGATAGGAGGCAGGCATTAATGCCAAAGTGTGCGGGGGTGGTGGAACAAAATCAACAGACGCAAAACAGTCATTTCCATAAGTACAACCAACGACGCATATGGTGATTCAAATCACTATTGCAATGTGTTAAAAGTAATGCCATTCAAACCATTAATGAAGTCTATGGTAAGTCGACCCAAATAATTGCATAAGCATAGTTTTTGCATGGTTTTAAAATCAAAACAATGTTTTGAATAAGGATTTGACCATAAAATTTAAGCATCGTATGAAACTATTGAATTAAGGGTTTAATCACCATGCTAATGTATTGTTATGAACCCATCGAATTTGATCAAAAATCAATAGAACGTTAAACCACTATTGAATCAGAGACTCAATCATAAGAATTCGAATACCATCACAGTCTCATAAAAATGAAATCATATTAACAACAAGAAAATGTCAAATGAGTAAAAGTTTTGGTGTCTTGCTAACTGTGCGACTATAATTAAATTGGAAATGCAATGAACACATAAACAAGAGTGACCATAATAATCCAGTGATGATTTTAATGCTATTGACGTGATTTCAAAATCAAAGTTTTCATGCTTGCAGTCGTGAAAACAAGAACAAAGGCAAGTGTGCAAAAGCGTGAAATAATAGTGTTGTTTTATTCAAAGATTGCGATGAAAATCAAGGGTTGTAAAACACTGGTGTAGGAAACTTATAAGGATAGGATAAAAATGTGAAATGGATGCCAAAAATGGCAACACACTGGTAGAAGCAGTTATCTCTGCCAAAAGAATGAATTCAGATTAGTATAACAGGAATAATTCCAACAGAAATAACCAGAAAATTGTTTAAACATCATCAATGATCAAATATTCTAGCAGTGTTTAAAGGATGAAAACTGATAACAGTCTTAAGATAAGCGAGCCACGATATTAAAGATAAAATCTCCAATACTGTTGACAGAGCCACTGCTGCCAGCAGACATCCATAGCCTCGATAGGGTTTCCATTTAACCCGCTCCGATATCTGTATCCTGCCAAGAAGTTCCATATCAGAATAAAGGACATTTTAAGGTCAGAGGTTTCATATTTGCAAATTTTCATGTACCCGACATTGTTTCACTGCCAGCGGGCCTGTTCAGTACCCTGACAAAGTTTTCTTGGCATCATGCATGCATTTACCCACTGCCAGCAGACTTGTTCAGCATCCCAGCGGGTTTACAAGCACTTCCCACAGCTCTTTTAATGATTTATTTTGATTTTTAAAGATATATAGTCGAGCGGGGTGACGCTGAAAATTAAGATATTTTAACATATTTTTTACAGACCTCAAGAGAATTTTTTAGAACTATCCTTCATTAATATCCAGAGATGTTTTATTCACAGAAACCAACTTTCTAAGGCAGGGAGACATCTTCTGAGTCATTCCTTTAAGTAACAGGGACAACATAAGAAGATAATAGATGATCGTGACAGGCTTTACTCAGAGATCAAAATTAGTTAACTTCTTTCAAACAACAGTCTTTGCCAACACAGATATAAATTTCAGAAGTATATAATTGATGTTTATACAATTTTTAAGCGATCATTTTAGTGAAATAATTTTCTATTTTCTTTGTCTGAACAGTTCCAAAAATTAGGTATGTGTATTTCCAAAAATACAAACTGATAAGAAGAATCAAAACCAAAACAGTAAAAGAAAAGAAAACAAAAGAAAAATATTTACATAGTATACAAAGGGTTGTCATCAAACGAAATATCTTTTCAGAGCTTGGCCATTCACCGGATAGGTGTCAGGCTGTTCCTCTAGATTCTGCAACCAGAAAGAGCTGGGACCTAGTTTCTCAGCAATTAAAAATGGTCCAAGCCATAAAATCTAAAACTTCGTGTGCTCTCCCTTTCCCTCATGCGGTTTGTCCCATTTCAAGACAAGATCACCTAGTTCGAAGTTCCTATCAGAGGCAGAGTTAGAATCAAACCAACTTTTGACCACTAGTTGATGCTGATCTAACTTACGTTTAGCTTGGGCTCTTACCTCTTCTAGTTTCATTAAAACGTTAATTCGGTTCTCCAGAGGGGGACAGTTTTCTTCTTGTATTTTCTGCGATAGTTGTAGTGAGGGAAGAAGAATGTGTGGTGGCAGAATTGGTTCTCTACCATAAATGAGAAAGAAGGGAGAGTTACCTACAACATTTTTTGGTGTTACCCTATCAGCCCAAATTGCATTTAATAGTGCATTATTCCAGTTTTTGTGATTCTTAGATACCATTCTCTTGATAATCTTAATCAGATTCTTATTTGTTGATTCTACCAATCCATTGCCCT
Organism: Picea mariana; assembly: GCA_032191745.1. Taxonomy (NCBI): domain Eukaryota; kingdom Viridiplantae; phylum Streptophyta; class Pinopsida; order Pinales; family Pinaceae; genus Picea; species Picea mariana. The sequence goes on along the minus strand of JASDQU010358830.1, from coordinate 13,657 downwards.
GGGGGTAATAGCTTGCAAAATACTTCAATTTAATTCCTTTTTCTAAAGCAAACTCGCTCATCTCAAGAGACAAAAAATAAGAAGCGTTATCAAATACTAAATAGTCGGGGATACCAAAACGAGTAATAATATTCGAATTTAAAAAGGCAATTACCTGACTGGTATTCACAGTTCTTAATGCGGCAACTTCAAACCACCTGGTGAAATAACATGTGGTTGTTATGATAAAATTATGATGCTATGAGGATTGCAGGTTGATTGGACCTATAATATCCAGGCCCCACTGCTGAAAAGGGGAGTCTACTAAAACAGGTTGCAAAGGAAAGGCTGGTTTTTGTAACCGCCCTGATGCTTTTTGACAAATAATACATTTGCGACACAAGGCATGGGCATCTCTAAAATGTGTGGGCCAGTAATAACCGTCTCTCAAAACTTTGTGGGCAGTGGTGTCTCCACCAAAATGCCCACCAGCTTCTCCTGCATGCAACTCTAGTAAGACTTTTTCTACTTTGTCTTTCTCAAGACAGCGCATCAGTACGCCATCAAAATTTTGACGAAACAGAATACCATTAACCAAATGAAAGGAGGCAGACTTTAATCTTAACTCTCTTCTTTTAGTGAGATCCAGGTGACGAGGGGCTGACCCATGTTCAAGATAGAATTTTATATCATCATACCAGGGACTGACAGAGTTTTGTGCACAACAGATTGCATTTTGATTGTGTTGTCCTAGGTTTGACATATCGTTTTCTTCTTACTGTCCTGCTTCCGAATCAAAAACTAACTTGCATAACCCTTGGCCTCTCACTATCTGAGCTAGGGTAATTTCTATATCATACTCCTGCAAGGAGGTAACCCAGTTCGCCCTCTTTTCACCTAACTCTTTCTGCACTAACAGATTCCTGACAGCTGGATAAGGGACAATAACGTTTATCCTAGATTTCAAAAGATAAGACCGGAAATGCTTGACTGCTTTGAAAACAGAGTAGGCTTGTTGATCTACCGCTGGGCAATTAAGTTCCGCACCTTTGCAAGAAGAGATCATAAAGTCAATGGGTACTTCATTGTTTTCCACGTTCTTTTGAGTTAGGACTGCAGCGTAGGAACGGTCAGAAGCAAATGTGTAGAGTGTGAAATCTTGCGAAAAGTTGGGACTCATGAGAGAAGGAGCATCTATTATGGCTTTTTTTATCGAACTGAAAGATTGACTTTCTGAGGGTCCCCAATGATATTGTGTGTCTTTCTTAATTAAATTTTGTAAAGGTCTGACCATTTTGGAGAAACTAGGGATGAATCTCCTGACAAAGTTTATCTGGCCTAAGAAAGACTGCATAGACTTTTTGGATGTAGGAGGGGGAATTTTCAATATGACTTGAGTCCTTTCGGGGTCGATAATCATCCCTTTGCTTGACACAATAAATCCTAAGATTTTACCTTGTTCTACCACGAAGATAGATTTTTTAGGATTCAAGGAAATGTCGTATTTACGACATCGCAGTAGAACAACTCTTAAATGAGCTAGATGATCGGTTTTGTTTTCTGAGAATATAGTAGCATCATCTAAGTAAACTACGATGGATTGATTGATTAAGCCTTGAAAAGCGATGTCCACCACTCTATAGAAAGTGGCTCCGGCATTAATCAATCCAAAGGGCATTTTTCGATAAGCGTAGGTGCCCCATGGAGTGCGGAAGGTAGTTTTAAGTTGGTCTGGAGGAGACATCAGGAATTGGTTGTATCCCGAAAAACCATCCAATAAGGATAGCCTTTCAGAACCAAATACCTATTGAAGAATTTGTTCCATGGGTGGGACAGGATAGTTGTCTTTATCAGACGCTCTATCAAGGTTTCGGAAATCGACGCATAGTCGAATTTCCCCACTTTTCTTCCGGACAGGGACAAGGTTAGAAACCCATTGAATGTGCCTAGCTGGGAAAATTATCTTAGCATTCAGGAGTTTATTTAATTCTTTTTTGACAGTCGGTTCGAGCTTAGGGTGCATTTTTCTTAACTTCTGTTGAAAGGGTAAGGTTTGGGGTTTCATAGGAATGATGTGTTGTATGATGTTGGGGTCGAAAGTTTTAAGGTCATCATACGTCCACGCAAAAACATCTTTAAATTATTTGAACAATTTAATAAATGAATCTTTTTCTTGTTCAGAACACCCCAACCCTAAATTAATGCACTGTGGATTGTCATTAGTTCCTAAGCTTAATTTTTCATATGATAACGAGGAACTATTGGTTTTACAGTTGACCGATTTTTTGAATTTATCTTGAAGATCGTAAAACTTATCTAATCTAACTACAGATTTAGGGATCGAATTTACCATGTCAGATGAAGATTCAGGAGTTCTCGGATCTGGTATTACCGTGAAGTCGTGCAAATTGTTGTCATGAGTGCATTTGTCAATCACCACGCCTTGAAAAGTTTCTTCCATATGCAGGAAGCTAATAATCTGTTGATCATCGTCGAAGACTCTCCAATTCGTGATGTTGTCGGGAATGGATGGCCTGAACAATAATTCAATGGAGAATGCATCCAGGGACAAGCCTTTTGTAGGAAAGAGTTTGGAAGCTACATTAGCTAATAGATCGGCTTTAGAATTATTCAATCTAGGAATAGAATTTATATTGAAAGAAGAAAAATTATTCATTAAATTCCATACCTCGGATTAGTATCTTTTAAGATGCGGAGACAGACAGTGGATGTATCTTACCTGTCTAACCACGATTTCGGAATTGCCAAAGACAACCAAGTTTTGAATGTTCATATCTAAAGCTTTTCTGAGGCCCTGCAGTAAAGCCTCATATTCTACTGTGTTATTAGTACATTCAAATTCTAATCTACATGCAATCAGGGTTTTGTTACCTGCCAGATCAATAATGATGCAGCCTGCACCAGCTCCTTCCTTGGACTTTGACCCGTCAAAATAAAGAGACCAAATTTGATTTTTATCCGGTGCATGAGACCATTGTGTAGAAGCTACTGGCTGCACATATGCTACAATCTCGAACTGTTGTTCTGGATTGGTGATAGCTGAAGTCTCGACGATGAAATTGCCGAAAAAGGTATCCATCCCTTGTATTTCGGGTGAATCGGCAGAAGGTGTAAATGGTTCATTGGGATCATTCAAATCTGTGACCGTGAACTTAAGGTAGAATTCATGATTTACCTTGATCTTGTTGGGCTTTCCATTCTCTGGAAGCCACAGGTGAGACCAATCTATCACGAAATAGCCATGTAGCTGCTTCGACCAGTCTCTGCTTAAAAACAGACCATATGCTTCTGGAATATCCATGACAATAATATCAATAACTTGATGAACTTTGGGGTTAGATGATAATCTTATAAGCACATTCCTTAATTCACCTATGACTTTAACACTAGTTCGATCAAGTTGGATGATTTTTAAAGTGGACGTTTCAACTTCAGCGTTAATCTTCTGACACACCGACCATGGCATCACATTGGATGATGCTCCTGAGTCTACCATACAATTGTGCACGTTTCTATTAAAGATTTTGAAAGTTAACAAAAATGGAGGTACATTCCTGCGAGTACTAAGGGTGGTAGTTTGTAGCTTTTTACTCGCCGTCGCTAAAGTAATTTATCTACATTATTTACATTATTTACAGGAAGGCTTCCTTTATCATCAGGATCAGGATTATTCTTAGCGGAAGTATTCTGAGGAGCTTTGTTCTGAACAACCTTGTTACTACTTGAATTACCATTTTTTCTATTCTCTGCGATGTTCTGTAACATTTTTTGTAGCAAAAACGGAAATTTTAATAACTCATAAACAGAAATGTTAGCCCTTAATTTTTTAAGATCTTCAACTAAATCATAATCTAAGTTGGGGTTTACATGACTCTGTTTAGTCTCAGCTAGTTTAGATTGCTTTGGGGGAAAAGTCGTAGTGTTTTCGGAAGAAGGTTTGTTTGTTGTCTTACTCCTAGTATTGTAGGGATGTACTGTCTCGAAGTTAGCTTGAAAGATGCTATCTGATAAGTGTCCAAAAATGTTTGGAGAAGATTCTTATTCTTGAACTGTCTCTTGTTCAACAACCTCCTCAGGAATGTCAGGAGGCATCAAGTTATCATGGGCTTCTAGAATTGTTTGAAGGGCATATTGCAGACTTTCTAGATTAAGGCCCTCAATAGTTGGATTAGGTCGGTTGGTGGGAAAAGGCTTCCTGAACGGGGGTTTGTAGGGCCCTTTGCTCGAAGAAGCTTCTTCGGTCATCCTTTTCAAATCTGTAACTTGATTTGACATTTTTTGAACGACTTTAGTTAGGTTTTCTAAATTAGAGCTTTCAGGTTGTGCTTTATTCTGAGCAGGTCTAGGGAGGATTTTGATCTTCTTTTTGGAAGAGGAACTACTCTCTGTTTCGTTGCTAGCAGTGTCTTTTAAACTAAGGATGTCTTTTTCAATCTAGCTGGCCTCTTTGAAGGACTCTAACAATGTGGCTTTCTTAGATCATTTTACCCAAATGGCTATACTTTGATGCAAGGATTTAGTATAGTATGCTATGATAAGATTCTTGGCAGGCATGGAATCGGTAGGGATTTGGTTCTTAAGTGTTAAGAATCTTTGATTAAATTCTTTAATTTTCTCTTTCGGGTTCATTCTTAAGCTAGAAAGATCCATAACTAGAACTTCCGGGGACTTATCGTCTGCGAATTTTTCCAGAAAGCATGACTCGAACTTTTCCCAAGACACGATGGTATGGGGTTGTTGGGAAAAATACCATGTAGATGCATTGCCCTCGAAAGTGTAGGGGAACAACCTACAGACTACGTCTTCATGCTCGACATTGCGGAGTCTTATGGCTAACATAAACTTTTTAATGTGATCTTCTGCGATCTGTTTAGAGTCAGGGTCAAACTTGGGAAGCCACTTCTCCGGATGTTTAGGTAAGGGATGGTGTGCCCCAGGTATGGCTACTGCATCCTGGTCAAGCCAAGGTCTAGCAGAATTGTTCTAGTTGGCCATTAGTGTAGGTGGTGTGGAAGGTTGAGAAGGGGAACTACCTTCATCAGAAGAGTCTTCTCCCGAAGAAGAAGGAGATGATGGAGGTGGTGAGGGAGGTATTCCAAATCCCCCCTATAGTAGGAGTGAGGATTGGATCTGTAGGGTTCACAGTGAGGTTAGTGCCTCCGAGTTGTTCTCTGATATCAGAGAAATCTAAAGGTTGGTCCTGTTAGCGTCAGAAGTCACTCTTGGATTGCTTGCAGGAACAGAGCCTGACACCCATCAGTTTAATGTCACGATTTGTTTGAAAGGGGTGATCAAATGGAAGCAAACTTGGAACAGTCATCTCAACTCAGAAACTGGGCCAGGCATGCACAAACGAGTGAGGTCTTGATAAACTTCAAACAGTGAGTTGTAATAAGGGTGAGTAGATGAAAGAATTCCTGAGAAGGGTGCAAGGGTCTGCTATAGGCATCAAGCTTCTAACAGACGATGAAAGAAGGCATCTGAAAACAAGATCTTCTTACTTCCAAATGCGGGAAACCAGAGAAACAACAATGCAACAATAAATCATTTACCATAACATAACTGTATTAATTCACGTGAATCATTCGATCATGAACTCTCCAGCACAAGACGAAAACAGAGATGGAAAAGGGAAACTGTTTGTTATAAACCATGAAGTCTCAAACACAGATACATAACCAGGAATCCAGAATGGTCATGAAAACTTTATAGTCGGGAGCTTAGCTCTACCATCGATCGATACAAAAATGGCAAAAATGCCTACATATACTAAAAAAAACAACAGCAGCGGAACCAAGAAACTGCATTGAAAGCTTTGCGTCTGCATGGCTTCTGACAATTCTGCAGCCGCAATCTTTGAATAGTCATGCAACTTATGGTAGACACGATCGATCTTCTGACAATTTATTCGGTGAATCGACGTGCCTTCAATTCAATGCAGGACTTTCCCATTATGGTGGAGACGATGTCTAACCACCACCAACCGCTTTAATAACTGCTTCTTGGGATTGAGGACAATCTAGCCAACTCAACACCTTGGGATGTGAAAGACTTCTCGCGCTGCCACCTGGAATAACTGAATGGCTAGAGGGATAGGCATGGAGGCCGACGCAGAGACTGGGGCGCATGGAAGGAATGGCGAGGTGTGAGAAGGGTGATGGAGGATGCTTCATGGCTGAAGACATCAGATGGAAGGGAGGAAGATGGGAGGTAACGAACTCACCTTTTGGTGAGGGGATGATGTGGAGAGGGGTGGGACACATGGCACACGACAAGTGGATGGCGAGAAGGAGGGTGGACCATGCGGACCAAAGAGGGGAGGCGGATGGATGACACATGGCAGCAGGGGAAAGGAGGACTGGAAGATGACAAGACAGGAGAATGGACCACGCTGGCTAAGCATAGAGTGGCTGAGAAGGGTGGAGTTGTTCAAGCGTCGTTGATCCGGGCGCGTCGATCCAGGCTGTCGAAAGCTGCACCTACGATTCCGGACCCCCCCCCTCCGTTTAAAGGTAGAAAGGTGGGGGGGGTCCGGAATTAAGTTTATCGCCGTTGATCCGGGCGCGCTAATATGGACCGTTGGAGAGGTGCGCCCCCGATTACGGACCCCCCCACTTAAAGGTAGAAAGGCAAGGGGGGTCCGGAATCCAATATACGCCATTGATATAGGCGCTCAAATCTGGACTGCTCAGACTTGCTCGTGACTTATATTGGGCGCATTATCGTCCAAAACTTTGGACAAGTGGGTTTTTAACCCATTTTTTGTGTTCTAGCCCCCATTGCAAGAAATATCGCTAACATTTGGCTCCATGGGGGATAGATTCATCCCTGTGATGCTCTAAGAACTCTTTTGCAGACTTAGTGCCTTTGCTGTTGGGCTATGGAGTCATTTATTAGTCCGAAAAACAAAAACAGAAACAATATTTACAAAACAAAACAAAAAAAGCCGACTGCGGTTCACAGAAAACATTTTTTTAAGAAATGCCCATTTACTGGGCTGCTAAAAACTTCAATGTCTTCCAGATCCTGCAACCTGTAAGTGTTGTTTGAAAATACTTCAAGGATCTTAAAAGGCTCGAACCAAAGGGCATGAAATTTACTATGTTTTCCCTTTTCCTCCTTGGGTGCATCCCATTTGAGCACCAGATCACCTTGCTTGAATTCCTTCTTTTTGTTCTTCCTGTCAAAAGCCTGCTTGATCTTCTGCTGATGATTGAAGGCTCTGTCCCTGACCTGTTCTCTGATCTGTTGCACTTCCACCATCTGATGAATCCTTCTGTGTACATGGTTAGGCTCTCCCTCGAGGTCCTGGAGGAATTTCGCCACAGATAAGGCGAGCTGAGTGGGTAAAATGACCTCTATTCCATAAACCAATTGGAAAGGTGAGATGCCCAGCGATTTCTTTGTGGTCACCCGATCAGTCCAAAGAGAGAATTTGAGCTTTGAGTCCCAGGCCCTTTTATTGTCCTCCAGTAGCTTCTTGATAAGCTTGATTAGGATTTTATTGGAGGCCTCTGCCAGTCCATTTCCTTGAGGATAATAGGGAGTAGAATGAATCAATGAAATCTTGAACTGATCACAGAACTTGACTAGAGGCTCAGACCGAAAGGGAGAGGCATTATCAATAACAATTATGCTGGGGAAACCAAATTTGGATATAATATCTTCCAGAAAGCTGATAATCACTTTGTGACAAGTGCTTCTGGTAGGGACAACTTCTATCCATTTGGTGAAGTAGTTGGTCGTAGTCAGAATCCATCGGTGCTGGCCACTTGAGGGAGGATGAATTTCCCCGATGAAGTCTAATCTCCACTGCTGAAAGGGTGCTGAGACTACCACAGGATTTAATGGCAAGTATTTGAGCTGCTGCTTTCCTAAGAATTTCTAGCATTTAATGCAAGCTCTGATTTCCCTCCAGACATCAGGAAATAAGGTAGGCCAGTAGTACCCAGCTCGGAGGATCTTGTGAGCTGTGGTATTACAAAAATGATGGCCTCCACAGAGACCGCTATGAAAATCGATCATAACCTTCTGTGCCTGCTGCGAGTCTAGGGACCTTAGTAATACCCCCAGAGGGTCTTTCCAATATAAGTTTTGGCCAACGAGGCAATACCTGACAGCTTTGAGCTTTAAAGCTCTTGCCTTGCTTTTTTCCATTCCATCAGGGGGCCTCAATTCTTGCAGAAAGTACAAGATATCCTTGTACCAGGTGCACGTCGCTAGTGGCAAAGCTCTTTGGGAACTCCTGTCGGATGACTCAGCTTGCTCATTGATTCCTAAGGCTCTGCAATTGGATTCAGCCAACATCTTGGCTAAACCCTACCCCTTTATCAGCTTGGTGGGCTTAATCTCCAAATCAAATTCTAGGATCTTAGCGATCCATTTACCTCTCCTCCCGTCTATGTCAGGCTGTATAAGAATGTCCTTCACAGAGGTTGAAGGGACATATGCAGTAATCTTGGAATGCAAGACATAGACTCTGAAAGCCTTGGGGGATTTCACCAAGGCATAAGCCTGCTTCTCCATGATCTCGTACCGGAGCTCTGCATCTCTCAGTGCCTTGCTAAAAATGGAAAAAGGCCACTCTTGTCCTTGATCATTTCTTTGCAGTAAGACTGCTGCTACTGTATCAAAAGAAGCAAAAGAAAATATCAGAAAATCTTTGGAATAATCGGGACTGATTAGCACAGGTGCCTCAGTCAACGCCTTCTTTATTCGGGCAAAAGACTCTCTGGGTTCAGAGGTCCATTTAACTTCATTCCCTTTCTTGAGCATGGTTGTGATGTGCTTCATGAACTCAGCAAAATTTGAAACAAATCTCCTCAGAAAATTAATCCTTCCCAGAAATGCTTGGACCTCTTTCTTAGATGTGGGGAGTGGTAGGGCCTGAAGTGCTTCTACCCTGTCAGGGTCAATCCTCACCCCCTCTGCTAACACTATGTGGCCTAACAACTTCCCTTCTTACATAGAAAATAATTATTTCTTGGGATTCAGGGAAAGGCTAAACCTTCGAAACTTCTGGAAAACTTTCTTCAAGTGGTGGCGGTGCTCTTGATCAGTCTTGGAAAAGAATGTTATGTCATCTAGGTAAATCACCACAAATTCATCCTTTTCTCTGATGAAGGCTATGTCCATGGCTCGCTGAAATGTTTCTCATGCACTCATCAGTCCGAATGGCATCTTGGCATACATGAATGTCCCCCATGGAGTGGTGAAGGTTGTCTTTTCTCTATCCTCAGGCATGACCGATATCTGATTGTAACCTAAGAAACCATTGATCATGGATATCCTGGATGCTCCAGTGACCCTCTGCAATAAATGTTCCATGCTGGGTAGGGGATAATTGTCCTTCCTTGAGCTCCTGTTCAGGTTCCTGAAATCGACACAGAGTCTGATTTCGCCACTTTTCTTTCTTACTGGAACCAACTTTGCCACCCAGTCAGAAAATCTCAAGGGGACAATGATTTGAGCATCTAGCAGCTTTCTTACCTCTCTCTCCATGACAGGTAACAACATGGGATTTATCTGTCTTAGCTTCTTCTTGAATGGCTTAGCCTCTTCTTTCAGTGGGATCGTATGCTCAATGACTAACGTGTCATATGTCTTGAGGTCTTCATAGGTCCATGCAAACACATCATCAAACTCCCTCAGCAACTCAGTGTACTCAGCCCTCTACTCCTTGGTCAAACTCCTTGACAGCTTGACAAACTTGGGCTCCTCCGGTGTGCCTATGTTGCACTCAGTCGTATCAGCATCATCACGTGAAACTTTACCCTTTACTGCCACATCATTCCCATCAAACAATATTTCTAATGGGATGAGTCCTTTCGGAATGTGATTGCTCGGCAGTTGTATAATTTGATGGTCAACAATTTTATTCATCAACTCCCCAGGGTGATGATTAGGTTCTCCCTCAATGTTAGGATCCTCATCTATGCATAATGCAGAAAAGTCATCCACTGATTGGAGAAACTTTTCAATTTCCAGATCGTCTTTGAATACCCTCCAATGCTTGACATTGTCTGGTACAGAGGGTCTGTATTTTATTTCAACATCGGACCTGACAGTGGGTAGCTCAGGAACTTCGAGCAGACTAGCTGTGAAATCTAAACAGTCGGCTGGGGCATTTTCTTCCCTTGGAATGAAAGAGATGTTAAAAGCCAGGAAGAAATTATCCACAAGGTCCCATACCTCATTCCTGTAATTCCTGAGTCGAGGGTGCTTGGTCTGATAAACAATTTTGACCTGCTGGACAATCAACTCTGCATCCCCAAACACAACCATTTCCTTGATTCCCATCTCCTCTGTAGCTCTCAATCCTAGAACCAGGGCTTCATACTCTGCCAAATTATTAGTAACTTCAAATTGCAGCTTGTACGACAGAGATATGATCTCTTGAGAAGGGGATATGAATACTAGTCCGGCACCTGCACCTATATCAGAAGAAGCTCCATCAAAGAACATCTTCCAAACAGAGGTGGTTGGAGGAGGCATCTCTGGATTAAGAATGGGATGCTTTCTGATTTGCAAAGGGGCCTCAGGAGTCTCAGTGACCTGTAACAAGCTAGACCTTAAGTCAGTGTCAAGTGCAAATATGGGGTGNAGTGGGGTTTGCTTCATCACTGACAATGTAGGCTAGCTGGGCTTCTCTGTACAATCTCCTACGTTCCCCTCCAAAGACTGGGACGATGGCATATGTGAGGTCCATCTGTAACGTCCCTCCAAGTCTCTTAATCCAAGATATTGACAGCAACATGCCAAACTTGGGGGGAACATCAGCTACCACAATATCCATGACCATACACTTCATGGGTAGCTGAAACAAAGAGACCACTAGGTCCTTGATGACCCCCAAACACTGCACTCTCCTGGAGTCAAAAGAATAGAGGTCATGATAAGCTCGGGTGACTTCCAGTCCCAATTCTTCCATGACGGCTTTGGGCATGAGGTTATGAGAGGCTCCTGAATCCATCAAACAATTGTGCAGCACTTTGTCATGTATATTCAGGGAGGTGTAGAAGGGAGGGGATGAGTCATCTCTGTCTTCTACCATGGGACCTAGGACGACTGCTAGTTTTTTATCTTGGAGGTTTATGAAGTTTGTGGAAGGACTAGAGGCTTCATATTTCAAAAGGTCAGAGAAGTGTTTCTTGAATTCACCATGTTTGATTAACTCAGTGAGGGGCACAGGGATTCTGATCTTTTGAATCTCATGCTCGAAATTAAAAGAGGATGTAAGCTTTGGATTTTCTCTAATTTCAGGAACATGACTTTGGACAATAGGAGAGAGGGATTGGGTCTTCTTACCTCTATGATTATCTTCTACTTCATTAGCAGGTTGTTCTTCTCTGGAGGAGGGCTATGGAACGTCAGTTGTTGCTGCCCTTTTGTTGGACCTCAGGTTGTACCTGCCTCGACCACCACTATCTTTGTCTCCCTTACTCAATTTGTTTAGCTGACCATCCATGAGAGACTCTTCATAAGAAGTCTGAGTCAAATGACGGAAAGGAGGAGTGACTTCTACAGAGTGGATTTTAGGCTTAGGCTCATCTGCTTCCCCTTCTTGTTCCTCAGCTACAAAATTGTTCTGGAAGGGAGCCTGAATTCTTTGGTCTTCTCTGTCCCTTCCTCTGTGCATAGTCGGGGGAGAAATATTATTTGGCCTTCTGAAACCCCCTTTATTTTTGGTGTTCTGAGGGACCTTATACATTTGCTTCCTTTCCACCTTCAATCTCTCCACCTCTTCTTTAAGGAATTTCATTACTTGGGTCAGCTCATTTACTTGAGGGTGGGGAAATGATCGGTCGGAAGTTGAGGCTTCCGACTTTTCCTTTCTTCTATCTGTGTCAGCCTAGTTTCTGAGCCTGTCAGCTGCCAATATGTTGGATTCCACTTCTATAGCTACATATTGCATCTGAGCTAAAGAGGTGGCTCTTCTTTCTCTTAATACGAGACAGAAATCAGGGTCAAATGCACTAGCATACGAAATTTGGGCAGAGGCCTCTGAGGGTTTAATCTCTGCAGGAATTTTGTTGTACATCTTATTAAATCTTTTGGAGAAGTTTGAGACAGAATCTCCTTCCATCTTCCTCAGAGACCCAAACTCCGTCATGTAATACATATAATCCTTCCTGTCTCCCCACTGTCTCAGGAAAACACTATCCAGAGCCTCAATTCCAGCAATAGATCCAGGGGCTATTCCTCTAAACCATTTCCTGACCTCACCCTCCAGGCTCTGGACAAAGACTCTCATCTAGACATCTTCATTTTCAATGTTTAATTTGTCTGCATAACTGTAAAAAGCAGCCAAGTGCTCCTCAGCAGTTATGTCTCCCTCCCCACTGAACTTGGGCATGTACTTCAAGTAGTCTCCAACAGGGAGAGGATTCATAGGATGAGGTAGGATTAAAGGAGCATATCTAGCAGCTACTATGGTGTCCATTCTATTAAGAGGGGGATTATCACCAGCCATAGGAGTATTAGGTAGAGGAGAACTCGGACGAGAAGGTGTATGGACATGAGACATTGGAAAAGAGGTTCTTGGAGGAGACAATGGAGAAAACAGTGAGAGAGCCAAGGGACCTGAGTGTGCAAATGATTCTCTCTACGCAGTAGTAGAAACAAAAGGAGGGGTGGTGAAACCTTCAAAAGCTTGAGGTCTATGATGAGGCATGACCTCTAGGGAAGGGGGAGTGACAAGGATCTCTCTTTCTGGTACCAGACCAGGAGGAGAAAACTCAACAGGAACACTCCCGAAATTCAGAAAACAGGGAACCTCAGAGGAAGGTCGACTAGGAATATGAGAATAAGAAAAAGGAGTTCTCATAGAAGGGGACAATGTATTACCTGTTTCATCGATGGAAACTTCTTTCGCAGAGCTCTTTCCCTTTCTGTGCACCGCTTCCGAGTTAGCCTCTGGTGTAGCTAAAGGCAAGTGTGGATTAACCCTCGTGTGTCTGCCTCTCGAAGCCACAGTTGATAGAGTAGGTTCTCCCCAGCGGAGTCGTCACAATGGATTCGCCAGGTGCACAGTAGCAATCTTCAAGTTCTG
>JASDQU010358827.1:0-11863 GCA_032191745.1 Picea mariana | reverse complement strand
GACACCTCCCTAGCACCTGCCAACTAGTATAAATAAGTGAGGAGTGTTCCTCATTTGAAAACTCACTCAAGTCACTCATCTAGTGCACAAGTTTGAAGAGAGCTGAAGTTGTCGGAAGAAGGAGAGACATGAACATTGCTTAGTCTTGGATATTCTCTAGTGTTTGGTTTATTGTCTTGGCAATCTGTATTAAGGAATTTTTTGTTGGGTTTTCTCCCCCATGAGGGTTTCCCAAGATAAATGTTGTGTACCTTGTGATTGTGTTTCTTTCAGTGATCCCACTTATGCTATTATTTTCTAATAAATTGAAAAGAACTTAATAGAAGCACTAAATTCAACATGGTATCAGAGCTTGACTAAATAAAGCACCTTTCATTGGGTAACCAAAAACATCATTGTTGTTGTACAAGAAAATTAGGACTTTTTATTGGAAGAGAATTATAGCCTAAAAACCATATAGGGAAGTGCGCACTAGCCTAGCGAACTCTTTGGCACCCACCTTTTCAGTGGCCAGAGCCTCCAGAAATTCAAACCCTAGTTTTGGCTGGTACTAGAAAACTAGAAAACCAGGAAACCAAAACCAGTACCAGAAGTACTAGTCCATAAATGGCGTAGGTCAAGTTTGAAGGGGTAAAACTTGAAATTTCTGAAAACAAATGGCTCCAGCCTACTCGCCTCAGCCACCTCATTTAGTCCATGGATTAGAATTCCAAAATTTGAAAGTTGAAAAATTAGGGTTTCCTCATAAAACCCTAAGTTGTAGTTGTAGTTGTAGTACCAGTTACAGTTTCAGTTGCAATACCAATTACAATTATAGTTGCAACACCAGTTGCAGTGCCAACACCAACTAAAATACCAGTTGCAGTGCCAACACCAAATACAATACCAATTGCAATAATTTTTTTTGTGAAGTATTGGGACTGTTGTGTTATTATCCTAGTTCACCTTACCCTAGCAAGATATTGTCAGAGGTATGTACTTACATGTGTTTAAAATGCATTATTATTCTAAAGGGTACTTGCAGGAGAAGGGATATTTTTTCATAGATCCATAAGGATCTCAGATCCAACACATTCATAGGAATAATGCACCTTAGGTTTGACCATTTTATATGAATCTATTCGTTATGACATTATCTTGACCTCTAGTTTGTATGTTGAAGTTATGAACATGATACTAACCCTTGGTCAAATTAAAGACAAGGTATTAGATTGAGATTAGAGTTTATTCTCTAACTTAGACTTTCGTCAAGATAACATATTTTCTTAGTACAGACGACATGTTGAATAAAAACACTTGTCATCTTGAGTGAAGGAGACTTGAAACAAAATCAACACACTCATTCTTAAGGACAAGACTTTAGGTTCCGGGTTTGATTGATTAAGTTGATAAGACTCAAAGTTGCACATGACAAGTTGATAACTACCTCATTACAAGTAAACACTATAGTTGAGGTAGTAGTCTCTGAAAAGTATTATACTTGGTAGCATGTGAACACATTTAGTTAAATGTTTGTTGTAATCATTTACCAGATACAACTAACATCTCCTCAAGGAGAAACCTCTTGTGTTGGTTCCAGGTTACCATGGAGGAACGTTTGATCACAACACTAGAAGAGTGTTGATCTCATTTCGTATTGTATTTCTTACTTTTTATCTTTGTTCCAGGCAGGTCACAAGTGATAGCTCTAAAGGAACTACTGTGATGATTATTCGTGCTATTGTTTTATTACTATTATCAAAAAAGTATTATTCTTGCTTGCTGTTTTGCTGACCTTGTTTCAGGTAGGTCACATGTGATAACCCTAAGGAAACTATAGTGAAGGTTGCAGAAGGAAACAGATTAGATGAGACATGAAGCATACTATGTACATGACCATATACATTCATGTACCAAAGAAGATGAAGAAGAATCTATCTTTTGAGATCCAGAGTATCTCATATGGAGATTGATTGGAAGGAGCAGAAGGCTCCAAAGATGACCGATCATTAGAACAAGAACTTGCATTAGACTTGTTCAAAGGATAATGAAGTCACCTTGACAGGAAGATGAACTCGTTTGAAGTCTAACTCAACTTTTCATATTAATACTTGGTATTCAACACCAAGTATATCCTGTAAGAGATGATGGAGTCCTTGTAGACTCAAAAGAAATCAATATTCAAAGTAAGCATGATCTCAGAAAGGATCAGATGAAGAGACATCTTCTAGGAATGGGAGACAGATGCCATAAGAAGACTAGACTGTAGCTTCAAAGGCTTCTAGGAGATATGAAATCTCTTGGGAAGATTCCCTTGTTTCAGTGACAAAGAATGAAGCCAGTCAGAAAAATTGGGATATGGATTTTTCCGTGAGACTAGAAGGGAAGTCAGTGTTGAATTCCAATATTGATCTAATAGATCAATCATGTTGTAGATGTACAAAGACTGAATTGTGTCCAAAGGATTATCCCAGCAAGAGGGAGAAGACTATGACGAGACACTTACTCTTGTAATTGAAAGAATAGTTCCAGTATTCATGAAGACAACCAGAACAACCATTAGTCGGGCAGATGGTGCAGTACATTAATCAGGCCATGGAAACATGACTACAATATCAGATAGAGTTACTCCATGAAAAGAGAAGAGCTATCTTCAATATCAATTATTGAGCCTCTCTCAGTTTAAGATGAAGTTGTTGTTGTAATGAAGTAGAAGAGTTACTCTCAGATTTCAACAGTCACAGTGAGAATGGAGCAACCATTCTTAGCCTTAGAGAAGATGTAGGTGCAGAGTCCCAGTTCCAGAAGGAACATTTGTAGAAAGAGGAGAGGACATACTCTTAGGCAATGAGACAGATAATGCTTTGCAGAAAGAACATAAAGCTAACACATGATTGTGCAGATTGAGTTGCATCTGAGCAAGTGTACCAGGTTGGCACAATGTGATGTGAAAATTTAGTTTCAAAGTACAAGAATCATTTATGCAAGACGAAGAAAGATCCTAGAGCTTGGTATGGAAGAATTAACAGTTTCCTGACGAACTTGGGCCTTACCAAGAGTAAAGATAAATTCTAACCTTTACTTCGAGGTTATGAATGATGAGCCAATTATATTATTGATGTATGTGGACGACTTATTCTTAAGTGGAGAAGAAAATCTCATCACAAATTGTAAGAAGAATATCGCTGCAAAATTTGAGATGAAAGACCTAGGCCTGATGCACTATTTCCTAGGTCTCGAAGTTTGGTAGAGCCTAGAGAAGATCTTCCTTAACCAAGGGAAGTATGCAGTTGAAATACTGAAGAGATTTACATGTTGGAATGTAAATCCAATAACACACCCATGGAAATAAAGTTGAAGCTCCTGGTAGATACTTCGTTAGAATTGGTTAATTCTACTATGTACATACGTATTATTGGTTCGTTGATGTATTTGACAAATACCAGGCCATATATATGTTTTTTTGTGAACACCTTTGAGTCAGTTTCTAGTAAAGCCTAGACGTGTTAACCTTGTAGCTGCAAAACATGTGATGAGATACCTTAAGGGTACGTTGGAATATGGTCTCTGTTATAATGGATATCATGACTTCAGACTGATTGGTTATACTGATTCAAATTGGGCTGGAAGTGTTTCTGACAGAAATAACACTTCAAGATGTTGTTTCAGTCTAGGTTCAACCATGAATTCATGACAGAGCAGGAAGAAATCGAGTGTTTCTCTCAGCACGACAAAAGTGGAATACATTGCAGCATGTTCCACCAGTTGTGAAGCCATATGGCTTCTGATGTCATTGACAGACCTATTTGATCTGGAGATGGAAGCCACCATGATTCTATGTGATAACCAAAGTTGTATAAAGATGATGGAGAACCATGTGTTCAATGATGAGTCGAAGCACATAGAGATCTGGTATCACTTCATTCATGATATGATGCAGAGAGGAGTTGTTAAAGCTCCAATATGTTGGCATAGATGAACAGGTTGTAGATGTGTGGACCAAACCTTTGTCTCGTGTAAAGTTTGATAACTTTCGAGACAAGCTTGGTATAGTTCGAAAGGATCTCCCTCGAAAGGAGGAGTGATGCTGATGATACTATGGTATCCTGACCAATAGTGGGTAGCTCAGTTAGGATTTTATATCCTAGGGGACTGATCATCCCTGGATAGATCTCGAAGGTCTGTAAGGACAGGCTTTCAGAGTACTTGTGCATGTATATGCTAGCTTTGGTCAATAGTGGTAGCTCCGTTAGGATTTATATCCTAGGGAATCTTATGATTCCTGGGAAAATCCTTTGGGTCTGTCATAGTACCACGTGGTAGCTCCGTTAGGATTTTAAATCCTAGGGAATATTTTGATTCCTGGGCAGATCCTTTGGATCTGTCAGAGTACCATAAAATGTTGTTGCACCTACCTCATTCTGTTGCATATGATGTTGATGTTGTTCCATCCTCGTGCTGATTATTTCCAACCTCATGTTGATGTTGATGTTGTTCCAGTCTCGTGCTGATGATGTCCAACCTCGTGTTGACGTGATGTTGTTCCAGCCTCGTGCTGGTGATGATGATGCTTCAACCTCGTGCTATGATGATGTTGCTCCATCCTCATGCGATGATGATGTTGCTCCAGCCTCGAGCTGTTGATACTTTAACTTCATGCTAAATATGGTGATGATGATACTTTATCTTCATGCTAAAAATGTTTATGATGATACTTTATCCTTATGCTAAAGATGTTGATGGTATTACTTTAGCCTCATGCTAAATATGTTGATGATGATACTTTAGCCTCATGCTAAATATGATAATGATGCTACTCGAGCTCCATGTTGTGAACAATGATGATGAAGCTACTCCAGCTCCGTGCTGTGAAAGATAATAATATTGATGATGAGAAAAAATTCTGATGATTTATAGATGTGCCAGTCAGTGTTCCAGATGCTGATGATGTTGTTGCCATCTTTCTCTCCTGATGATGTTGTATTGAGATGTGTTAGTAGAATACCCTTCTTGTTAAGGGGGAGTGTTGAAATATTGTAACTGCAAAGAGTATTCTATTTATTATTGAATCATTTACTTATAGATCAATCCCATTTATTGGATTGATCATGTCGGGGCTTATGTATGACCAAGTCCCTTTTTTTGGATTGGTTAAATCGTGATTATATCATGCTAATTAAGAAGTCGCCCCCAGGACTAATTAAATTGGTTATAACCACTAAGTGAAGAGGTCGGCCTTGCTTGATGAAGAGACACCTCCCTAGCATCTGCCAGCTAGTATAAATAAGTGAGGAGTGTTCCTCATTTGAACACACTCAATTCACTCATCTAGTGTGCAATTTTGAAGGAAGCTGCAGTTGTCGGAAGAAGGAGAGAGAGGTGCATTGCTTAGTCTTGGATATTCTCTAGTGTTTGGTTTATTGTCTTGGCATTGTATTGGCAATCTATATTAAGGAAGTTTTTGTTGGGTTTTCTTCCCCATGAGGGTTTCCCAGGATAAATGATGTGTACCTTGTGATTATGTTTCTTTCAGTGATCCTACTTATGCTATTATTGTCTAATAAATTGAAAAGAACTTAATAACAGCTCTAAATTCAACATGCTCCTCAACCCAAGTTAACTCAAGTAAGGTGTCCAACCTCCAACATATATATCACATAGTCCCAAGCTCCAAAGGCTAAGTACCCTCCTCCAAGTGCCTAGTGCTTCTCCTCCTAGATAGGTACCTCTCTTAATTGAATAATTGACATTAGAGAAATTTTGATGAAAAAAATGGGCTTCAAAACAAAACCATACTATCAACATCAACTTTAAAAGAGCATATAGGATTCAAGATGATGATGTCAACCATAAGGGTAAATAGTTTTGGAGGGAAATTATAAAAAACCTATTTTTATCATATTTTTGACTTATCTCCTTATAGGTTTATTCAAATTTCAGGTGTAGGCACTCGTTGGTTGTGACATTTAACTATGCCTTGAATGAGTGTCTACACTTGAAACTTGAGTAAACATATAAGGAGAGAAGTCAAAAATACAATAAAAAAGTAGTTTTATTTCTTTCTATTTGAAAATTCATAGCTCTTATTTTATTATTTGAACTATTATTTTATTATTTTTCCTTTGGATGCCTATTTTAGACCTCAAGATTTCTTTAATGCTCCCCCATCATATTCACCAAATGGGTTAGTCATTATGTCGATTAGGGTAACAACCTCCTCGGTAAAGGTGCCATGTGAGCACTCTAACCAAGGTTAAGCATCCATCCAAATTGAGCCATCCATATGTCCATGAAGCAATGCCAAGGGTTTATGATACCTAGTGTTGTAATAGCAAAGTGAAAACACTTCTGGAGTAACCCCAAAAGCTAACTCTCCGTCTTTATGAGAAAAATGTTTTCTATAACACTCATCAACTCTCTCTAAATCTACAACTTGTAACTCTAGTGCCTCCACAAAAATAAAATAATTCTCCTCCATCATGATATAACATCATTCCTACTTTGCAAGAGTCACGCCCATAGGTATAGGTTTGCACACCTCAACATCCAAGTAGTCACTACTCACAAAGGTGTGTCCCTCTCCAAGCAATCAACCAAACAATCTACAACTTGGCTTATAAATGGTGAAAATGCAAGGAGAATACAAGAAAGAAACTAGGTTTACATTACCAAACCAAGTTACTCCCTCTTCCCTTTTCCAGGGGCTCCAAAAGAACAATGGCCATCTATGAAACTAAAGGAACATAACCATGGATCATTGCTTCTTGCTGAACTATGAAATCACTTTAGAACAAGGAAGATATCAATAATAACCTATCAATCTCCAACATCCCTAGAGTCATCATCACCAGCCAAAAATCTTTTGACACCACATTACAAGTTGTTTCATGGCATCTTGCAAAGATAATCACATCTCCAACAAGATCAAGAAAGTGGATTGGATCCATCAAAATAAAAGATAAAATCTACTATATTAATATCAACACATCGATCCTAAAATCATGAAAGACACATCGAGCCATAAAGAGTTTTCATCACATTGTGAGCAAGAGAATACCTTTCATGCAGCTCAAAACCTTCGACAATTGAGACAAAAAACTCATGAAGGACACCTCCCTTTCACTAATAAAATCTAGAGAAAAGAGTATCATGAAGGTCAACTCCCTCAACCTGATAGAATCCAACAACCTTGCCACTAATACTCATCACTACTCCCATAAGTTTCCATCTTGGAATCAATCACTGCTTTCACCACCATAGGTTTTGAACCTATCTCCAAGTTAGGCCTTCCACACCCTTCTTCAATGCCAACGCTTTAAGAAAATAATACACTTGAAGATATAACATGAAACATCCAAGGCTCCAAAATTAGGCACAAAATACAAATGCACATGATGACCCATCAACACTAGCTTAGCATCACATTATCCATCATATCCATGATCAATCTCTCCATAAATGTACAAGATGTTTAACCAAGGGGTAATGTTGAAAGTTTACTCTAATTGCAATAATAATTGAAGTTGAGCACGATTGACATCCCTAAAACCATTGATTCATAATTCAACCAAAACAAATTATTCAGTAATCATCAATCTATCACGTAGTGAATCAATGCATCCTGGGTTTTGAAAATTAACAAACAATCAAATGTTTAAGCATGCTTATCACAAGAATTAGGACACTCCAAACATTGAATATAGTATGACAAATCAACCACCTATCACAAATCCTCCTAAGTATTACACTCTTTGAAATCTAGATCACATACTAGCCATCAATGAAGTAGATCCTCCGCCCATCACATGTGAAAATACATTGGCATCTACTTGAATAAATCATCCACATATTGCATGTCCTGTTGGGAAGGAATTACACCCACTGCAAATAAATCCATGACAAAAATCAGTAAAGTAGAATACGTAGATGGGCTCCAGAAATGACATATTTTTTATACCATTTTTCCCTACCTTTAACCCCTTTCCACTTACTTAGACCACATATCAATCCATCATTGTGCAGGATTTAGACTTAATGTGTCTCCATTACATTTCTTTAGTACTTTACAAGAAGTTACGATTCAACATTAGAAAAATATCATATTTGCATTTATCTTTGAGTTAATTTGCAAAGATGATATGCCAAACAAGTTGTTGTGCGGATTTTGATGTTTCCATGGGGGATGTTTTGGTTCCAATTGCTGCAACATTCATTTTTAGTTGTTGCAACACTCATTTTCAGTGGTTGCAATACTCATTTTTAGTTGCTGCAACTCACCAGGGAACGATTTTGCGTTGCAAATCTTGTTGCCGCAACTCTCGTTCTTGCAACTCACCTGAAGTACAGTTGTTGCAACTCCACCTGTGATACAACTCACCTGAAGTACAATTGTTGCAACTCCACATGTGTTGCAACTCACCTAAAGTACAATTGCTGCAAATCGTCAGGGAACTATTCTGCGTTGCAACTCCCATTTCTGCAACTCGTCCAAGGAACCTTGTGTCGTCGAAACTGCGAGCCATGATGTCACATATTTTTCATTTATGGATTTATGCAACAATTATATTAGTCCAAGAATATCAAAGATGTGGAGATAATTTTGCAATTTGAAGACAAAATATCAGTTTGAGTGGTTCACCAACATAGATGATTTTAGCAGCTAAATTTCGCAAATGGGCTAATTTTCCATGGTTTTTCCCAAAAACAAATTTGTCAATTTCCCATTTTTCTAAAAATGATTCACCCAAATTCCATAGAGTAAAATCATTTTACCTTAAAAATCGCCAAAATTTTATAGAAACTATATGAAATCCTTAGAAGTTTGAATATTTTTACAAAACTATTGCCAAACATTTTACATTTTGCATATTAAAGGCTCATAAGATTAACCGAGATTTCTACATTTTAAAATAAATTTCCATCCTTAAAATTGTTGATGATTACAACTTCGTGAGACATCCTCCAGGACACATACTAGGTGAGTCAACCTGTGAGAGAGCCCATGTGTTGGGTGTGCCCATGAGATGGGTGTGTCGTTCCTCTCTGGACTGAGATGAGATGATATGTGCCCCTGTGTGGGGTGAGGATTCCCATGATATGGGTGTGTCGTTCCTCTCTATATTGAGATGAAATGATGTGTACCCCTGTGTGGGGTGAAGGTGGCCATGTGATGGGTGTGCGCCAGACTCTGGACTGAGTTGTTATGACGTGTGGTCTCCTGCCTTGTGGACTCAGTTGACTCAGGCTTGAGATGGTACTCCATATGATTCTCTTGTGGACTCATTGAGATAGAGATCTGTTGAGTAGGATGTCCCTGTGGATGTGCATAGGTGGATGTGCCCCTAGTGGATGAGCACTAGTGGGTGTGTGATATCACTTGCTATATTGTCTCATAGTAAGATTTAATTATAACCCTAATTATGATGTAAAGGGTATAGGTACGCTTCACCATATGTGAAAGATAATTAATGTTTATTATAATAATTAATTATTTTATGAGTTATTGAGGTTGGCCCTGTTGTGCCAATAGACACCATTTTTGGTCTGTCTTGTCTAGTATAAATATAGGTGATTTCCCCATTAAGGAAACACACAAGTCACTTGTCATTTGGATATTTAAGCAAGTACATATTCTAGGGCTGAAGTGCGCACCTCTCTTGGGTGCAAGTTTCAAGGTAGTAGATCACCCTCTTGTGTGGATTAGGGTTTATGGTTGGAGGATATTCTCTTGAGAATATAGAAAAGGATTGTTGGGTTTTTCTCCCTTGTTGAGAAGGGTTTCCCCAAGATATTTCTTGTGTTCTTGTGCATGGTATTTCTTCTTGTGATATTGGTTATTGCAACAATTGTGAATGGTGTAGCTGCATTTGTTTATGGTTCAAGTAAATGATAAAATGAAATAAACCTCATGCTTGAACCAAGCATAGTGAAAATTCAACATGGTATCATAAAATAGGTCTTGAAGAACCCATTGCACAAGCATTAAAGCCAATCATCCTCCTTTCTACAATTCTGTACGACCTTCTAGGGTTTCTGCAATTTCGTACAACCCTCTCTTTTTTGGGTGTTCCAACACTTAATATTGAAACGTTGGGGCTTAAAATTGCATAGGGGTGTACGACCTCCCTCAACACACCTCCAAAAACTCTCAGATTGCAATTCCGATAATTTTGGGGTTTTGGCCCTAGGGTTTCGCAATTTTCTATAGAAAATTTAGATCTAGGTTTCTGCAGCTCATTGAAGGAGATTTTCAGATCACCAGTGTTCTTCTGACTTTCAAGGATTATTGTTGGTAGTCATAAGCCCAACGAAACCTAATATTTCTAGCCTATCCTAGCCGTTAGGTTTCCTAGCCCAGTTGGTAAGGGTTTGTGAAGAATCTGAAAATTTGATGAACATTCCTTGGTGGAAGATAGGCTTGATGGATTAGGCAACTTCAGTTCCTAGAAGTCAAGAATTCAAATCACTCTTGAAGAGGAAGATCTATTGTGGGTTATACAAAAAGATTTACTAGAGACAACTACCAATGAAGAGAAGGAAGAAAGGAAGGAAGATGTTGTCAAGGCAAGGGAGATAATAATCTACTCAAGCTCTTACATTGAAGGGCCAACTTCAAAATATCAGGATGACAAAAGGTGACACTGTTTCTATCTTCTTCATGAAGATGTAAGATATCAGAGATTAGGTGGGTGCCATTGGAGAAATCATATCAACACTCTCAGGTATGCACTTGTATATATTATTTGTATCATTGTCATGAGGGTACTTGTAGGAGGAAGGAACCTTTTTTGAAATCGTGGATCCAGAGGGATTTTAGTGAATTTAGAGGAATGACACACTGGAAGTGAAGATTCCAGGTTTTATTGTTTTAGTCATCATGCCTCTAACCTACATTTCTAATTTTGCTACATTACAAGTAGGTGTTGTAGCTGTGACAACAATCCTTAAATTGTTTTGATTCTAGAGATGTACTCATTATTCTCCTCTAGGAGATATTCTTGTTTTGTTTCTTTTCGTTTGTTTTCTTGTTCCAGGTAGGTTAACAACAAAGGAAGATGTTTTTCCTTCAAACTTTAGAGGGAGTACATAGTTCCTTACAACCCTCAGAAAAATGGGGTTGCAGAGAGGAAGAACAAAACCATCATCGAGGCAACCAAAGCAATGATACATGATCATAGTCTACCTATGATTCTGTGGGAAGAAGCATGCATGATAGCAATATATGTTCAAAACATAAGTACTCACCAGATTTTTAAGAACATAACTCCCGAAGAATCCTTCACAGGAGTGAATCCTGAGTTAGGACACTTCAGGATATTTGGGTGTCCAATATATCTTCATGTACCCAAAGAAAATATATCCAAGCTAGACCCCTCAACAATAAAGGGTACATTTGTGGGATACAATGAATCTTCAAAGGCATATAGGATCTACATCACTGGTCAGAGACAGATTGAGGTGAGCAGAGATGTTATCTTTGAAGAAGAGATAGCCTTTCAAAGATCCAAAGAATCTCAGATGGATATTGACAACGAGACAATACCTTCTCCCCCTTCAGCAGTTCAGAGAGAGAAAACCATTATTCCAGTTGATCCAGTTATTCCAGCTGATCCATTTGCTCCAGTTGATATCCCCAGACACATTGCAGTGGGTTATAAAAAGCCTGTCTGGTCTCGACAAACTCTACAAGAGGTAGAGGGCCATGCATCTCCTCGAGGCACATCCCGAGAGAGAAAGATACCAAAGATATTTTCGAGCTACTTTTCAGCCATGAGCCACATCATTGATATTGAGCCTTCTTGTCATGGAGAAGCGACAGGTCTGTTGAAATAATGTAACTTCAAAGAATATTCTTATTATTATTTGCTATATTATTCATTGGATC
>JASDQU010358826.1:0-11863 GCA_032191745.1 Picea mariana | reverse complement strand
TATCAATATTTGTCCCAGACCACATATCCCAAGAGTGCACTGGGTGCCCTAGATCTCGTCTAGGGTCTTAGCCATCCTCCAAGAGAATGGCTCTCGCTGCTGCATGTAAATTTAACATAAACCTATGGTATGAAGTGCAATACATCTTTCCTAGGTTATTAATAGACCTTTAGGAAAACATTTGTTTGAAGGGGAAAGGCATGTTAATCCCTAGACAAATCTCCATGTTATGTATAAAACCCCTTATTCAACCCTAGATATTGAACTATTACATTTCTAGTGTTATATCTGTATGTAGGCTAGAACCTTTCATTCCACCCTTTCATTATAAGTGTACCCTTTCTCTCTCTCTCTCTCTCTCTCTCACACACACACACACACACACACACACACACACACACACACCAAGGAGACCTATTCTTAGGATCATATTATCTCATATCATATTGTATTTTGAATTGGATATATTGTAAAAGGAGGTTTCCCCTAAAAGTGGACTATATTTATTGACTTTTTGTCATTTTTAAGGCATTGGATCATAACAAAGTGAGAGAGGGGGAGAGAGAGAGTGGGAATGAGAGATAGAGGTTGGTAGGGAGAGAGCAATAGAGAGAGAGGGGGAGAGAGAGGTAGATGTATGAGAGAGTGAGAGAGAGAGAGCAACACAAGGAGAGAAGGGGGGGTGGGATCAAGTGATAAAGATAGAGAAAGAGGGGGGTAGAGAGAGATAGGTGACAGAGAGAGAGATGTTGTGTTAGTAAGAATGTATGGGCATTCCTAATAACATGCACACATTCCTAATAACACACACACATTAGGAAAATATTTAAATATTTTAACTTTTATATCTTTGAAAATGAATGACAATATTTGTAGAAAATAAATGCCTCTAAATGTTTAAACTAATAAACTAATACTCGAAAAAAAAACAAATGTGAAAAATTGTAAAGTCATATTTAAATGATTTAATTTTTATATCTTCAAAAAGAAATTGTCTTAGAAAAAGAATGATAGAGAATAAATGCCTCAAAATGACTAAAATAATAAACTAATATTTGAATAGCAAGAAGACATAGATGAGGTCAGCTATCTATAGTACAAACATTTTTTTCTAATCTTAAAAAAGATTTTATGCAATTTAGATAAACATGATTTTTAATTAGAAATCTCCATTCCATATAATGTTTTCGAATTATTTATACAATCTTGTGAAATGATATGCTAACAATATTTTTGTGGTATACTATAAAGATAAAAAAATATATACGTAAAGTTAAGCAACTTTAATGTAAATAACATTTTTATTTTTAATTGATTATTAGCCATTTAAATTAATTTTTAAATATATATTTTCTACCAAATTTTATACTTTTAAGTGAGAAGTAATCCACAATAATTAAAAAATAATCTAATGCGAGGAGGTAAGTCTTTTAGACCACTCATTTATATAAAATTGAAATAATTCAATGTGAGGAGGTTAGTCTTTTAGACAAGTCATTTAGTGGGCCTAATGGTTAAGGGTCCCTTGAGACGAAGGAGATAGTGATATGCCTTTCTTCCTATTTTAAGAAAAGCATTTCATCATTTTGTTTGATGAGGCAATACGAACGATCGGTGGATTTAGTCTCGGAATCCCCACCAAATAAAATG
The DNA here is from genome assembly GCA_032191745.1 of Picea mariana. Taxonomy (NCBI): domain Eukaryota; kingdom Viridiplantae; phylum Streptophyta; class Pinopsida; order Pinales; family Pinaceae; genus Picea; species Picea mariana. Next base: position 10,213 of record JASDQU010358826.1, on the reverse strand, counting down.
GCCGCAACGATCGGTTTGCTTGGGTTTAGGGTTTATCCACGTCTTCTCTGAATTTAGGGTTCACAGCATGGGTTTGTTTGGTTGTGCAGTGAAGTTTTGAACCATTTGATCTTTGCAACCATGAGTCATGAGACAAGCTGCCTGAGCTTTTCCGGTTAGCTTTACTTAGCCTTGAGGAACCTTCCCGTGACCTTGAGTCCGTCCCTGTCTTCATTTCTTGAGCGTGGGATTTGAAGGGGATTTCATCCCTTGACGTCCCGGTGCTCCCAGCAGTACACACTGTTCCAACAACATTCGTCATATTAGGGAAGACGAGCTCCACAAAAATCAACCAGTACACGACGATCAATGTGTAGAGAGATTTGGAGTTTTTCAACAACATTCGTCATATTAGGGAAGACCCTCAGTGCTTACTTTGAAGCAAGATTTTCACTATTGGCCAACATGGGAATTGAAATTCGACCCAAACACCGCAACATGGAGTCAGAGAACCATTAGAGCTTTGACTGATAATTTTTAAAGGTTTCATCCTTATCAGCAACAAAAGGATAATGTATGTTCAACTTTCAGGTTAACAACTAGTTATATTTTTATCAATTCTGTTCAACGTTCAGGCTAATACCTAGTTATATTTTCGTCAATTATGTTCAACTTGCAGGTTAAAAACTAGTTATATTTTCGTCATAGTGATTGAAGGGTGCATAGCAGGTCAACAACTGGTTATGTTTTCATCATAGTGATTGAAAGGTACATAGAAAGTTTGGTTGAGGGGAGTCTTTGGACATCAAATTGGTAAATTTTCATCGAACTAATGCTATGACAGTAATGCGGCCTGTCTAATATATTTTTGTATTTTTGTTTTTCAATTATGTTTTTCATCAATTTTGTAAACTCCAATATATTGTTATAGTTTACAATTGCTTATTCATTTTCATTGTTAGTTACATTTGTTTTTTTTTAACTGCAAATTTGTATTATAATTATGATAAAAATTTAATGAATAAGTGACTAAAATACATACAAGTTAAAAAAAAACCAGTTTTAAAAATAAAAGTAAATGTGTGAAAGAGTTTTTTTTTTTTAAATATATGTTTATATTAAAATTATGATCATAATTTTGTAAATGATAAGTGATTAAAATGCATGTAGCTTGTAAAAATAAGAGCGTGTATACAATAATTGAGTCTTCCTACTATATTTTTGTTTCTTAACTTTATTTTTTTCATTTTTTTTGGAAAGTTTTAAATATATTTTTATAGTTTACAATTGTTTTTATTTTCATTGCTAGTTGTATAAAAAAAAATAGTTTCAACTTGAAAAAAAAAATTAAACATCAGGTTTTATATATATATATATATATATATATATATATGAATGAGGGTTTTTCTTTTTTTAGAAAATATCAGTTTATATTATAATTATGTTGAAAATTTAGTGAATGTTGAGTAATTAAAATGCCAGCAATTTGCAAAAATAAGAATGAGTGAGATAGAGAGAATTTATCATTTTTATAAATACAAGTTTATATAATAATTATGATTAAAATTTGATTTGTACCATACTCAACACCCACATTGAGTCCCATCACTACAAAAATAACTTGACCTGCTAAGTACAAATTAAAAGGGCAACAAGTGCATAGAAATTGCAACAAAACAATATGATGATTTAACTATGCATCTACAACATTTATAAATTCAGGAATGCATGCAAACCCAACAAAACATAACACAACATTCAGATATCATCGAAAAAATCATAAATAACACAACACAAACATTTATCTGTTTATATATGTAATCCAATTGGCTGCATGTTATGAGTCCACAAGGAGATCTCACTGTTGGATAGTCATTTTGGATAAGTTTTACTAAGCTTTGGGATCTATGCCATAATAAGTCAAAGAACATAAGGCAATTACAAGATGGACCAAAGCACACGATGGGAAACATACTTTAAGGAGTCAAAACACGTGACAGAAGGAAGCGTGACAGAGCAACACACAAAAGGAAAAAAACAATTATAGACCATTGGTTTTTTGAGACATTTTGTCCACTTTGTAATGGACTTAGCCCTATTTTTGATGTATAAATATGTAAAGGGTTTTTGGGTAGAGGGTTTCTAAATGTTGGAGATATGAGAAGTTCTTAGTGCTTTTGAGGTAAGTTGACTCGAACATTGGAAGAAGTTTTGAGGTATGACTAAGGAGTGAGGCTCACACTGCAGCATAACGACCATGCAGATTTTTGGTAATGTTACTATTGCATATTTTGTAGCGCAGTGCACAAATGTAAGAGGATTATCAATGAATAAGAGAAGCAACCAACCGTTTTGGATGTAGCCCTAGTTGGGTGAACCATGTTGAACCTGTGTGTTGTGATGTGTTGTCTTTGCATGTTATGATATTTATTGTTATGTTGCAATGATGCTAAATGCTTAAGTCTGCTGGATGTGTTATTCACACATGCTGTTATAATGTCACGCAATGAATTAACTAGTAAATGAATGAATACAAAATAAACGAAAGTTGCACACAGGGTATGTCGCATAAAAAAAAATGTTAAGTGATGGAAATTGTGCACATGTGTGGAAGGTTAGTAAAGATATGTTGAATGCCTCACTTCCCCTCATCACTGTAGAAATTTGGCTCCTACAACCCATCTAGATGCATCGGGTGAGACTTCACTTACTTGCAGGTGTTGCCGAAAGGGCCGGTGTCTAAAGGCTTTGTTGGTATTTTGATGATTAACCATGGGTCTACCCACTGTGGACCAACAAATGGTTCCGTTGCTGGGACCAAGAGTTGTAATTGAGGGGAATTTTTTCGAGGCCGAATAAGGGAGAAATCGAAGAGTGGCTAGAGAGGAAGCAATGTGACTTCTCCAGAGAACATAATAGAAACACACGGGTCTCAATAATGAACATTGGCTACAAAGGTATGTTTTCACAGATCTTCATGAGATTTTCTTTGGTGAATTCCCGATAATTTTGACTGAATGGTTAGAAAGGTTAGTTGAGAACGTTGGGAGATATCGGGTTGAAGCTCTAAGAAACCGGACCCCTGAAGTGATCAAAGAGTTGAATACAGTAAGAAATATAGTTTATCGCACAATTGATTTCTGGATGAATAGTGTACTAGGAGGTTACATTACAGAGTTTGCAATAGATTGTACCCAATATTATAGTGTCGTAGAGAGGGAATTTTTCAAGGGTCCGCGTGGGAGGTATCTGAACACATTATCTATGTGGATAAAGATGTTACTATGCAACGAGAATGTCATGAAGATGGAATCTGACAGCTAGGCACCTTCGCACACATAGGGGGACTGGGGGATGACCAGAGGATGGTCCGAGAGTGGAAAGGATGAATGAGAACTTGATGGAATGAGGATGTCGAGAGAGGAAGACACTGAATCAAATGAAGATATTAGAGTATTGTGTTGTGGGAAAATGTTTAGGTTTAGTATGAAGGAGATTGTGGCTGAGAGAGAAGAGCAGCATAAAGAAATTGAGAAAAGAGACCCCTGCAAAGTACTTCAAATCACACCATATTGAGAAAGGAAAGAGAAAGAAAAGGATCCTCAGTACAGTCCAGTAGAAGAAGGAATTCCATCTTAGATAAGAATCTATGTCAAACTTAGGACCTCGTGTGCATCACCTAGATCTAAAGAATAAACCATAACTGTGTCGAGAACAATTGTAGTTAGTGGTGGAATTCATAAGAGTAGTCAAAATAGTGGAAATAGTTCAGTGAACCAAAGTACGTCGACATCACCAAGAGTAAGTATTACAAAGAAGACAATTGCAGGAATAGATCATATGTTGAGAATGATTGAGCTTCAAGGAGCAGGGTCAGAGGACCCATAACAACATCTATTTGTGCACGACACGATATGGACTGCTAAGAATGTTCAATATGAAACAACTAATATTGTGCAATTAGCTACGACGTTCATAGGTAACAAGCTGCTATGGTATATGAAGTACCAGACGATTACACCGACAAGACAGTCAATAACTTTATAAGATATTAGACAAGTGTTGTTAAAGGAATTTCAGAAGATAAAATCTGAGTCGTAGTATATCACATAATTGAAGGAAATTAAACAAGTACATAATGAGATAATTTGGGATTATGACTAGATATTTAAAGATATGATGGGTAGAAATTAATGTTTCACATTCCTAACGAGCAACATTGAGAATGGTTTATAATAGGTCTATTACCACACATTCATTGTCCATTAACACAACAGAAGGTCACGTCGCAACCTGAAGCATTAAAAATCACGACGAAGTTAGAAGCATCTCCCATAGGAGATGGTACAGGTACAGTCACAATTGATTGCACTGAAAATTCAATTGTTAGAGATAACGAAGGAAAAGGAAAAGAGTGAATAGGTTTGGTTTATTAAACATAAGCCATAAGGCCATCATAAGAAAGAATCTCCAACATTTGCACAATATATGGTTACAAGAGCACCGAATCCATTAGGAGGAGGAGAAAGATATTGTGAAATATGTAAGACATGGGGACATGATCTGATTGCTTGTCCCTTACTACAAAAGTACCAGAGTACACCAAGGACTTTATTATGTAATTTGTGTAAGTCTGTAGGACACGATGAGAAAGAGTGTTGCACATTCGAATTAATGAGAGAGCACACTTCATATGCATACAAAATCCATGAATAAAATGTCGTAGCAAATGGGGGAGTTCCACAATACAACATTCCAAGAGGATTTAAACAAGGCGTACGAGGAAGATTTGGCAAAGGTCAAGGACATGGAGTATTTGGTCGAGGAGGAAGAGGACCAATGATTTGTGACAATTGCAATCAACTATGAAATATAGTGATAAACTGCCCAAATCCTTGCATGACATGCACCTATTGTAGAGCACTGGACCATGCAACAAAAGAATGTCCTCAACTAATAGAGAAGTGGTAGACAAGAGGGAATCCAAATAAAAACCAAAATCAGAACTAGAACCTATAGATGATAGCAGTCGAGGAGCGTGACAATCAACCCAGAGTAGCAGCTATTACATGTGTCAGAATCAAAACTAGGCCAGATGCAACGTAAAAAGGAAAGGTATTCAAGCAATGGATAAGGAAATTTGTTGATCGTATGCCAACATTTAATCCGCATAAAGAGAAGGAGATATATCACCAATCCAGGAAAGAGATACTAGGACTAGACTAGATAGCATCAACATCAAAAGCACCACCAGTATATGATATTCCATCAGTATATGATCGCACCATTCTAGAAAGGCCAATCGAAAAGGTAGATACTTTGAGATATTTTCTAAAAATTTGTTTAGACTTGATGAAGGATGAAGGAGATTTGAATGCACTACATAGGATGATCAATCGGTACACTCAAGACAAAGAAGTACCTATGACACAGAGAGTGGTGAATCAAGTATTGTGCAAGAAGAGGACAAACAAATAATTTAGATTGAATGTGCAGGTAAGAGAATATTACATGGATAATGTCATCTTGGACTTAGGATCAAATGTAAATGTTCTTCCAAGACATACATGGGAGATGATGGGGAAACCAAAGCTAGTTTGTTTGACTCTTCAACTGAGATTGGCAAACCAACACAAGATAATATTGATCGAGAAACTAGTAGGAGTACCTATTAAAATAGATGGAGTGCACACTGTAGCTGACTTTGAGGTAATTGAGATTGTGGACAACAGTCAGTCGTATCCAACATTACTTGAATTGGATTGGGCATTTGACATTCAAACAATTATTAACTTTAAGAAGAGAGAAATGATTTTTTAAGGAGGATTAAAGGTCACTGCACCATTAGACCCTATAGAGGAAAGAAGGTATGTGGAACCTGTGAGAAAAGAGATTGATAAAATCTATAATATGACTGCACACATAGATGACTATGTCAATCCTACTGCATATGGTGTGCTTAGTTGGAGAAGCATTAGCTCTTGCACATCAGATTTAGAGGAAGGAATTGAACATTGGTAGCACATATTACACAAAGTATCAACCAGAAGATGCTCTCTCATTACTCGCTCTTTATGTTGGATCATAAAAGAGGTACGTGATACACCAAGGTTTGATGGATTAACTGAGGTAAGTTCCTTTGTAAATGACTTTGAGTTGCAGATACTCGAACAAAAAATATTTTTAGCATTAGATGTTGCACTCAGGGAAACTCCAACGAGATGGTGGGAAACACACAAGGAAGGCATAAGATATTGGAAACACTGTAAAAGGCTGATGCATATTAGATTTGGAATAGAAGAAGTTATGCACAAGTACACAGGGATGAGCAGTCTGACAAATCATGTTGTGCATGAAAACTTGGAGACGAGTTCCAAAGTGGGAATGGATGCACAGATTCATACATATACTTGAGACAGTTCCCTAGAACTGGTATGTAGAGCTAGAAGTGTAAAAAGGGAGAATAGACTGGGAAGAGCTGATCCAAAATTTTAAGGTTACATTTAATTTTGAAGCTGAGACACCTTTAGTAGATGCAGCTCTGCAAGTCATTAGAAGTAATATTTGTATGGAAGAAGGACATAAAGAAATATTACTTACATGTAGTGCACATAGACGATCTGCGATAGTCCTCGAACTACTCGAATGTTACAATGTTACTGAAGAAGATCAAGTGGAATAAGACCCAAGAAATGTGTAGGTACCGGAGACTGAAGGGGTTTGCAACGTGGTAGGTCCATAACTTGAATCTGATACATATGTGAATCCATTAAGAGTGTGAAAAGTGAATATTGGCATGAAAGAGAAACCTAAGCACGCAAATATTAGTGACTACTAGAATGATGAGACTATGGAAAAGATTGCAGACCTCTTGCATGAGTATCAAGATATATTTCCAAAAACTTTTTCATAGATGAAAGGGATAGATGGAGAATTGGGTGAGATGAAGATCCCATTAAAACTAGAGGATAAGCCAGTAAGACATCTACCTGATAGATTGAATCCGAAGTGCAAGGAAAAAGTGAAAGCGGAGCTTGATAAAATGATAGAAGCTGGCATAATTCAGCCCATTGTAGAGTCTGAATGGATAAGCCCAATGGTAGTGCAAGATAATAAAACATGGGGAATTATAATTTGTGTCGACCTAAGGAAGTTGAACGATACCTGTTTACATGACCCTTTTTTGACCCCCTTTATAGACAAAGTGTTAGAAAATGTAGGAGGGTAGGAGGCCTACTCATTCATAGATGAATTTTTAGGATACCATCATATCAATATTGCATTAAAACATACATGAGATGACCTTTGTGATAGAATGGGGAAGCTTCCAATACACAGTGATGTCGTTTGGATTAAAGAATGCACCTATTGTGTTTTCTAGAGTAGTTGTCGCAGCCTTTAAATAGTTTATTCATAAGTTTCTTGAAGTGTAATTTGATGATTGGACTATGCTTAGTTTAATGCAAGATCACATAGAAACTATAAGATTGATTCTTAATAGATGTAGACAATATTATGTTTCATTAAATTTGAATAAATGTATTTTTTGCACACCATTCAAGATATTTCTAGGTCATGTGGTATGCAAGTAGGGTTTGTTGGTTGATCCTACCAAGATCATATTAATTGTTAATTTGCCACCACAAGAATTAGTGATATAGTTTATAATTACTTTGGGGCATACATGCTATTACATGGAATTTATTAAAGGCTATGCGTAGATTACACTTTCAATGGAGAATTTACTAAAGAAATAAGTTAAGTTTCAGTGGAATGAAGATTTTCAGCAGGGCCTAGACGTATTGAAGAAGAAGTTAGTAACTATGCCCATTATGTTTTTCCCAGATTGGCAAAAAGAGTTTTATGTTCATGTGGATGAATCATTGATGAAAATCGATGTAGTATTAGCGCAACCATCCAATTGTGTTTACAAGCAGGAAGTTGTCAACGACTGAGAAGAATTACACAACGACATAAAGGGATGGATTGGAAATGGTTTATTCCTTGCAGAAGTTCATACACTACTTGTTGGGGTCCCATTTCAAGATGTATACAAACCACTCTGCACTTAGATATGTAGTAAACAATCCAATGTTGGGGGGGATAATCTGCAAATGGTTGTTGTTGTTCCAGGAGTATGACTCCGAAGTTATTGTGAATCTAGGGAAACTGAATGTAGGATGAGACCATTTTTTGTGAATACTGATAGGAGAAGATATAAGGAACCTAGATGATAGTTTACCATATGCACAATTATTTTTAGTTCAAATGGTAGACGACCATTTCATAGAAATTGTCTAGTTTTTGAGTACAAGAGTGGCTCCATACGACATGACAGTCACGCAGAAGATGTAGCTAGTGGTGAAAGCAATCGATTATCAGTTGATCGAAGAAAATCTATATAATCTAGGCATATATGGGATACTGTGACGATGTGTGATAACACATGAAATACCAATGATCCTAGGAGAGGTGCACGATGGAATTCTAGGAGGTCATTACACAGGAAAGGAAACATTGCAAAATATATTGTGTGCAAGGCTATGGTGTCCTACCCTCCACAAGAATGCTAAGGAGTATTTCCAATTCTGCGACATTCTTCAGAGAGTAAGAAGACCGTTGTGAATGTATATTTTAACGTTGTACACTATTTATTGCAAACAAATTTTCAATAAAAGAACAAAAAAGATACAATGGAAAATACAAACATTACACATAGATTTTCCCATGGAAACCCAAACCAGGAAAACCAACATATTCTATATCCATTCAGTAATACATTATTTACAATACAATATACATAGAGGAGCTAGCGGCATCCAAAACCCTAACCCAATGACCCATATTAGTCAAAAACCCTAATTCCTTAATCGGAAATAGAAAACCATAAGAAAAAAACCATGTGCCGAAAAACCACCTAAATATGTGACACGTTTCCTAAGGTAGAATCTTTTTTTTACGAGGGTGATGCCCCTGAACCCCTATGAACCCAACACAACGTACAGAACACCAATAATATTTGTGCAAAGAATATAACACATACCCAATATAACACATACAGTGGGTTACATGGTTACATAGTCAACAATCTAGGGCAATAATGCCCATGGATCCTCTACACCAAGATAACTTCTCAGTGCTCACAAATTTTGTTAATGAGTCTGCAACATTCTTCAATGTGTCCACCTTCATCAACGATACTTTCTTTTCTTAAATCATGTCTCTCACAAAGTGATATTGAATATCAATATTCTTTGTCTTTGAGTGATAAGATGGGTTCTTCGCCATAAAAATTGCACTCTGACTGTCACACTCTATCCTTAAAGCTTGTTTTACCAACCCAATACCTGAACACAATCTTTGTAACCATGCTAATTTCTTACTTGCATGTGTGGCTACCATGTATTCAACTTTTGTAGTTGAAAGTTCCACTACAGCCTGTCTTTTGCTCATCCAACTTATTGCTCCTCTGAACAGGTTAAACACATACCCATTTGTATATCTCCTATGATCCAGATCTCCAGCCTGGTCTGCATCCACAAATTCATGTATATCCACCTCTTTTTCCAATCTTGGTCTTCCTTCATAGCACAATCCATAGCTAGCAGTGCCACACAAGTACCTGAAAACCATTTTTACTGATGTTCAATTCTCCTTGCCTAGTTTTGACATATACCTGCTCAAAACTCCCACTGCATGTGCAATTTCTAGTCTAGTAAAAACCATTTCATACATCAAACTTCCAACTGCACTCACATATGGAACACGAGACATGTCCTCCTCCTCTTCATGTGTCTTGGGACACTAATCCACAAATAACTTTACACCAACAGGAATAGGAACCTTGACCGGTTTACATTCTTGCATATTAAACCTCTGCAATATTGTCTCAACATATTTTCTTTGATTTAACTAGAGTTTCCTCCTTTTTCGATCTCTTTTAATTTCCATGCCCAAAATGAAATTTCAAGCACCGAGATCCTTCATGTCAAATTTAGAGGACAACTGAGTTTTCACATCCTGGATAATCTCCTTGTTGTTTTCTATCAGCAACATGTCACCTGTTGAAACAGAATTAAAATTTTGTTTTTTGAACAAATTTTAGTATCCTGGAGTCTTTGCATTATTAAATTTTTCCAGATCTAATGAATTTGAAATACACTCGAGACTTATTCTGGAAAGAGAATGATTGAAAGTTAATCTATGAATAGGCCAAATACTTTCTCAAATAATA